>CM054063.1:350401809-350534283 GCA_028641055.1 Alopecurus myosuroides
TACTTTTCTTCACCGTGCTTGCACTCAAGTGACCCGTTCAAGTGGATCACGTGAACGTCACATACACGGCGGATCCATTTCCCCGATGAGGATTCCTTTTCCATCGAGTCTGCACGAGTCGGGTCGGCCCACGAAGAAAAGTACAGCGGGCGAGTCCTATTAGAACTCGCAGCAAGCCATACATAGTGTCTGCGCGCGGAAACACTACGGGATTCGAACCTGAAACCTTCCTCACGCGCGAATACGACGTAACCACTACGCTACAAGCATGATCATGTTAGGATGACCTTTTACGCTTTTTATTGTCCCGTTTCCCCATATTTTTTTTTTTCTGTTTTTTCTTTCATTTCTGTTATCTTATTTTCGTTTTATTTATTTCTTTTCTGTTTTCTTTTCCTTTCTATTCGGAAATTTTTCGTTTTAAAAATATGTTCAAACAAAATTTGAATTTGAACAAATTTTGAATTTGAACAAATTTCGAATTTGAACAATTTTCGAATTTGAACAAATTTTCAATTTGAAAATTGTTCATATTAAAAAAATTCACGTTTTGGAATCATTCAGATATTTTTTAAATAAAAGTTATAAATAGACAAGCAAGAAAAAAAAGAAAAGCTAGCACAATGTTGTCTTGTACGTAACTTCCTGTTGCCCCTTGCCTCGTAGGCAACTTTTTTTTTGGAGGGTGGCGTTCGTACGTGAGGATGCTCGCCTTCGTGCGTGACTTCGTGCGCTCGCGGACGCTAATGGGCCGACCCATCATCCGTGCGCGCAGGCGATCCCTAATACGTAGTGCTATAAGCACTACATAGGGGAACCCTCTGCGCGACCGCGTGGTTATTCGATCACCAATACGGAATGGCTGCTTCTGCGTCCGATGGGCAGTCTGGGGGATCGCTTCCTAGGGTGCTCCAGGCTTCTGCGACGGTGACTCATCTGAGAGGAGCAGCCTCTGCACCACCTGTGACGTAATCCTCTTGCTTCATCAAGCTATCGGGTAAAGGACATCCCGGTGATGTGCCCCCATCGACTCGGCCACCTGCGCGCGGTGCTGCTACTTCATCTTCGCCTCTCCTCCCGTGATATCTTCATCGGTGGAGTGTCACTCGCATCCTCAGTTTACATTCAGGCGTGGTGGACGACACACTTTTGCAACAGATGGAGCTTCCGTTACCGATGATGATGCGTTGGCTAAGTCGATGAGACGCAATGCGGAGATGCTCTCGCCCTCGCCCGCGGGTACGTCGCGATCAAGCAATTCTTTTATTTCTTTTAAACTTCTAGATTATCTTCCACAAATTGTAATTTTGGCATTAGTTTAGGACGCAATGATAAGAAAATATTAATTTCTAATGCTCTAAACCATATGAAGTACGACCCGCTAAAGGTTACACATGGTGTTTCGAGTAGGTCAGTTGCCACACACATTGACGAGGAAGAGGCTAATGCCACGTTGATGGGCAGCTTCTATCCCATATTCCGGGTGAGGTGACGGAGGTGGGGATGGATGAGGTGCAGCTAGGATCTATCTATGACCTGAAAGTTTCCGGCCAGAAATCCTAATTTGGTAAAAGAAAGTGAAAAACCATGGAAAAGTACAAGGCTAAAGATTACCCACATCCTACTTTAGTAGGTGTTATTTCAACATGGTTAGGTTCCAATACAATAAAATTAGGGGCCAGTTTGATAATCATTGTTATATTTTGTTCAATGCTAGCATTAACACTTTGTATACTCCCTCCGTTTTTATATACAAGGCCACTATCTCAATTCCTAGATACCAAAAAAACCAGCCCAACTATTAAATAGCACAAATAACCATGTGAAAACCTCTTGTGTTCCGTGCTAATTAAACATAGTATATGTCATGTCTTTTTCTCTGTGGTTGCATGCAACATTCCCATTAATAATGAGCATCACTGTATCAGTTAGAATTATAACTAATTCTTCTTGCGAAGATATGGTGGCTTGTATAGATAGAAATAGTATTTTTTTTTTTATAGTGGCCTTGTAGACAAAAAGAGAGGGAGTAGTTAATATAAATGTGCATATGATGGGAGGACAATTCAATTGGGTCATGAGGAAACATATGAGAATCTAGACCACGTACTCATGAACCCTTATTTGGAGGATAAATACACATTGGTAGCAGTACGTGCTCCGTGACGTATTGAGACATTATCGTACCATGCTCATATTCTTTTGTCTACTAGAACATTCAAACCTTCCATTCGCTCTCAATTCATGTTAAAATTGGGATGGTTGTTGAAAGATGGTTTTGATCTCCTGTTACTAATATCGACTGATATTCCGATAGTTCGGTAGATTTATCACTTACCGGTGTCTCGCCAATAAGATAAATCGGCCGATATTCCAATATTTTGTTCGATATTCTGATAAATTGCCCGATTTACCCCTTACCGTGGGTCGACCGATAAGTTCCTCATAAGCGATATCTTGAACAGTGTGTCGAGACATCGTAGTAGTTTTCATAGACGGGGGTGCCATGAGACTACGGTAGAGACGTGGGGTAACGGGATCGCGTGATGGACAGTGAACACAGTATTTACCCAGGTTCGGTACGTCGCGACAGTACGACGTTCCTAGTCCTGGAATCTCACTAATTAGGGCTAAAGCCTGTGTATACAATTACAATGTGAGGTTTAGATCTAGCTATTCGCAGAGGATCAACTTCCCGGCGAGTTAGCCTATAGCTTCTTCATTGTTATTCGTTATCAAAGTTATCTCCCATGCGGCTTTATATAATAGCCGGATTAGGGCTTACAGAATAGGAAACCTAGAAGACTACGGTAACTATAACTTGGAAAGTAAGGAATCCGTCTTCTCCTCCAAGCTAGATCACGTGGGCCGTGATCCGGGTCCTTCTAGAATCCGGCTTCTGTGCGTCAGGTTACTGGGCCGCCCAATGGACCATAGCCCACTACCGCTTGGACCACCCTGGTAATCCGGCACTTATGACTACCATCTAATATACCCCTATTTGGTATATATCCGACAGTAGCCCCCAAGAAGGATTAAACTCTGATTCTCCGTCTTTCGCCAAATGTTCATTGTCCGAGAAATATTGATCAGCAGTCTTGATTCTTCTTATTCTTCTTTTAAAAGAGATGGTAACGTGAAACTCGGAATCCTGAAAATCTGGCTTTTCTCTCGCGATCCTTCGCGGAGAAGGAGCTTCCTACGTCAGCGCTTTAGTCATGCTGACGTAAGGGACGTTTGGGTTTCACGCGGGAAACCCAGTAACGTATCTCTGACAGATTCTCACGGGAAACGAGGAGATAGCCATCATTACCCTGTCGTTTCATTTCCTGGATTTTCCGGCGAGTGACACGCGTTGATCATCCAACGGTCAAAATAGCCGTTGGCGCGTATCTTGACGGATTTCCGGCTATAAGTAGCCGTCTTCGTCTTCACAGAAATTCTTCCGCTCTCTTGCTCTCCACGCCATTACTGCGCCCAAGCTCTCGAGCGAAGAACCGTCCCCGAGCGCCCACCGCACCCAGAGCATCACCGGAGACGAAACGCGCCGCCACCTAATGGAATCTTCGTCGTCTTCCCCCGCTCGCTCCGCCGCGCACACAATCGATGAAATCATCAACGACCTAGATCCACGGCTAGGCTCCCCAACGCGCACCGGCGACGAGCCGGAAAAGAACGCGGATTCCGCGGCGGACGGAGGAAATCTTTCCTCCGCCGCGAATCTTGCGGGCTCGAGCTCCGCGCCTTCCCCGCCGTTCGCTCCCGAGACGGCGGAAGAGAAGATCACGCCTCTCGGCGACGAGCACACCCCTGCCGGAGCTAACGAAGAAACGGAATTCGTCGGCAACTGGAGTCCGAGTAATACTCCTCTCCTCCTCCTTCGACGAATGTCAAGGGAGGGATTAATAGTTAAAGGCAAATGGCGGAACTCGGAAGGTGAACTCGAGCCCAAACCAAAAGACGGAGAACGCGTCCTCCTTACCTCTCACATCACGAGAGGTATGGGTTTACCGCCTTCCGCCTTTTTCTTAGACGTCCTTAACTATTACGGCGTTCAGCCACATAACCTTTCTCCAAACTCCATCCTCCATCTAGCTAGTTTCCAAGCCCTTTTTGAAGGGTACCTCGGAATAGTCCCTAGTCTAGATTTTTGGCAATATTGTTTTGAGGTAAAACATAACATCACAGAAGATCTTTCTCCTATCTGCGGAACTATATCTTTCACCCTTCGGAAGTTTAAAGAAGACTGGTACCCAAAGATAAAAATGCCGGAACCTATCCAATCTTGGCTGGGTTCTTTCTTTTACCATCAGGACATCCCATTCCCTGGTAAGAAAATCGGGGTTCCTCCATTTGTTAATTCCGCCGCCATCCCTCGAGACAGTTGGACAGTTGAAGCAGCACAAACATTGCCGGAAAACCTGATGAAGATAAAACGACGTATCGCCAAGCTTACTTCCTCTCAGCCTTCTTTAACTGGGAAGGATACCGTTTTATGTTGGTTTGGCCGCCGTATTCAACCTCTTTCCTTTCGTTCCCGGCTCCTTTGCGAATACAAAGGGCCAGAAGATAGCATGAGGGGAACAGATAAGGCCTATACCAAGAATGATTTTATAAAGCGGCTTAACCAACTGGTCGCCACCAGCGATCAATATGAAGAAAGCCTGGCGATTTATCACGTGGAGAATCCGGCCCCTAAGGTATTTATACTTTCCTTGCTTCCGGGTTCTCCTCAGATTAACCCCTTTTTCCGACTTTCAACACATTGTTAATTCTTTACTAGTTCGACGAACTTGGAGGAGCTGATCTTGCTTTCGACATCGAGCTCGATCGGAAACGCAAAAGGCAAGTGACTTTCGAGAAAACGGTAACCGTTGATGGAATTCCCGTCGTCACATCTAGGTATTTTACTGGAACTTTCTTAGCTATCATTTTCCTTTGGTTCTTCGAGATATTTATTTCTCGGATATTCTCCTTTCAGCCTTGCCCCAACTCCTCTGAAGACAAAGAAGTTGAAGAAACATAAAGCTGCTATCAAAGGAGAATCTTCTTCTGCGACCATGGGCGTGAGGGAGAGAGCGGAAACATAGATGGGTGGAAATCTCCGTTCATTTGTTGGAAACGAACCCATCTCCAACTTGGACAGCAATATCCGGATAAAGCAAGAACCATTCGACGACCTTGGATATATTCGTCCGGAGGCTAAGAAATTCTTCGCTCCTGCCCCTCTGATTCGCCCTTGGCCACAAGGCAGATTAATTGTTCGCAATGATTTCGTATTTTCACCTCGTCAGGTCATACAAGATGGCCTTCATCATGTTGGGATTCTTTTCTCTGACTATGCAAAAGAATTCAATGATACCTTGGCAAACTTGCGAGAAACGAGCCAGGTAATACTCCTAGCCCCCAAGCAATAAGTTGAAATCCTGATTTCTTCTTAATGCTTCCTACTATGCTTGTTTATACTTAAGCATTTGGCTTTCATTTCCTTGTTTCAGCATTCTGCTGATGCCATAAACTTAGAAGTTTTTAACAAGCTTAACATCAAAAATGAAGAAGTTAGAACCCTTCAATCTATTATTCAGTTGAAAAGCAACGAGCTGGCATCATCTCAGCTACAGCTATCGGAAATAACAGGTATTTATTCTCTGCAGTTTTTTATTCGGAAAATAATTTTTTCTCGAACTTTTTCTAAACTCGGAATATTTTTCTTGTCCTCCAGCTGCTTTAGCTAAGGCCAAAGAATTAGCTGAAGACGCCAGCAATGCCGCTCGGCTCCGTGAGGAAAACTCGAACCTTCGTAAGGAGCTTATGAAGGCTCAAAAAGACCTGGACGCCAGTAATCTGGCCCTTGGGATTGCTCAATCCAAGGCTTCTTTACAGGCGGCGGAAGATAAGTCTATTATCCAGGATTTGGAAAGTATGTTATTCCCGCGCCTGAAGGAAGGTACCGAAATTGACAAGGTTCTTGGTAAGTTAGTTCCTTTTACCGATTTCTCCATGTCTTATTTTCTTTCTGCATTTTTTCGCCTAACCTTTTTTGGTTGCTTTTTTCGAAAAAACAGGAAATTTTCCAGGAATTTCTCGGATTGAGAAAATCCGAGCTTTTGGGGAGGTCTGGAACGCAATCAGAGATGCAGGAATGCAGTTGATTAACAACTTCCTTCCCACAAGTACTATAGAATTCTCGGAGGTTTACAAACTTCCGGGTGCCATCATGGAGGTGGCGGAGTCCAAGGAATCTATCCTACGCTCTGCTGCACGAGGTGGTGCGAAATCTTGGCGCGTGGCATCCGGTATCCCTCAAGGATATACGGAAAATCAGCGAACCACCATCTTTGATGAAATCAAAGGTCACGCCACCAAGATTGCCTCTATGGTAAACGTTTCCATCACCTATCCAGAAGAAGAGGTTCCTGCAGCCCCCAAGGATGACAGCAGCGAAGAAGACTCGGATGCTTGAAGGACTGCACTTAACCTGGATGGTGGATTTGTACAATAGGAGCATTATTTTTACAATGTAATTCATATTGTAATGCTTCTATTCCGTTTGTCGAAACAAGAACTCCGCCTTTTGCAGCTTTGAATTATGAAATTCCTTGCAAGGTTTTCGGGTTTGACTATTCCTTTATCTTCTAAGTTCTCTGGCGTATGCGTTTTAACTGTCCTTAGTATTTGAAAAATGGCTCAATAGCATTATGAAGCATCATGCTGAGTAACTGGGTATAACCAATCAGTTTAAACTCGGAAACATGGATCATACTAAAGGCATTTTTACGAACTAGCTTCAGTAACCCCACACATGATCAATCAGATAATGCTTAGAGAACGGTAAGGAATTTCCGAAACTTGGGCACACAGGCACAATCCGAGTTTCCTTTAGCCGTTAGCAGGCTGAGATCATTGAGTTTTTAAATGCCGAGCACGCAGGCACAATTCGGGTTAACATTGAGTATTTTGTAAGATCATTGGGAAATAGATAAGGTGAATCATGCTTTGTACTATAATGAACTTGTAAAAACATGGATATCAGAATTCCGACAACTTTATTTCATGATCTCAATAGATTTTTACATAGAGATTGAACTAAGTATAGAAGGGACGTTACTGCTGGATGCTCCAAGGCCTCTTTGTCTCTCCTAGCTCAACATCTATCTTTCTCTTTCTTTTGCGATTCGGCTTCTCGGGATCATCTTCCGTATCTCGAATATCGACAAGATAATATGATCCATTCTTCATGGCTTTACTTATGACAAATGGTCCTTCCCAAACTGGGGCTAATTTGTGCTTCCTTTGCTGCACCAGCCTCAGCACTAGGTCACCTTCTTTAAAAGAACGATGCCTGATTTTCCGACTATGGTAACGTCGCAAACCTTGCTGGTAAATGGCGGATCTTTGAAGCGCAAGCTCTCGTTCCTCTTCTAAGAGATCAACGGCATCCTGTCGTGCTTCTTCGACATCTGAGTCATCGAAATCTTGCACTCTTGGGCTGTCATGGATCATGTCCGTTGGAAGAATAGCTTCCGCACCATAAACTAGGAAAAACGGAGTTTGCCCAGTTGACCTATTTGGCGTCGTTCGAATACTCCAAAGCACAGAAGGTAACTCTTCTACCCATGCTCGAGCTGCTCCATGAAGAGGAGATTCGAGTCTTGGGCGTATTCCTTGCAGGATTGAGCTATTCATTCTCTCAAACTGTCCATTGGATTGCGGGTGTGCCACAGATGCAAGATCTAGGCGAATTCCCGTTTGTCGGCAATATTTTGCCAACTCCCCAATGGAGAAATTTGTCCCGTTGTCAGTTATTATGCAGTGTGGAACGCCGTATCTCATTACTAAGTCAATGATGAAATTTCTGGCAGTTGCACCATCCAGCTTTTTGATGGGTTTGGCCTCCACCCATTTGGTGTACTTATCCACTGCTACGAGAATATGAGTAAGTCCGCCTCTTGCATTTTTGAACGGTCCCATCATATCTAGCCCCCAGACCGCAAACGGCCACGTAATGGGGATAGTTTTAAGTGCTTGGGACGGCAAATTAGTCTGCTTGGCGTAATATTGACACCATGCACATGTATTAACTATGTGCTCAGCATCTGTCTTGGTTGTTAGCCAAAAAAACCCAGCACGGAATGCTTTTTTAACTATGCTTTTTGATTGAGCATGATGTCCGCAATCTCGGGCGTGGATTTCTTCCAGTATTTCTCTTCCTTCTTCTGGTGAGATACACCGCTGAAAGATTCTGGAAGTACTGCGTTTATACAGGCAGTTGTCAATTACCATGTATCCTTTGCATCGACGCTGTATTTGTCTTTGCAAGACTTCGTCTGCTCCTTCCGGGTACTTCTGATTGACTAAGAAGTTTAAATATGGGATCGTCCAGTCCGGTTTAACGAGCATAACTTCAATGGATTCGGAAGCCAGAGGACAATCAACGTCTCCAACTTTTATGGATGGCTCGTGTAAGTGCTGAACGAATACCCCTGGTGGTAGGGTTTTTACCCTCTCTGATCCCATGCGGGCTAACTCATCCGCGTTCCAGTTTTCCTCCCTTTTGATGTGGAGTACCTCGAATCCAAAGAAACAGATGGCGAACTTGTCGTGGGATAATCACGGCAGATGTTACCAGGGGTAACTGATCTTGGGGCAAGTCGACACAGGCGTTTGGGAGAGGGTTTAGCTCAGAGGAAAACATGATGGGATTCGATCTGGTGGCCGGCGATGAAGTCGCCGAGTCTCCGATCTCAATATATTAACTCGATCTCTTGTGTACAATGGATACTCGATACTCGGCGATATGATGACTACTTGGATCTCTGCAAAACTAAGCCTAGGGCCGGTTTATAAAGCACCCGTACCCCTACCTGGCTTGCCCCCCAAGGCGCAGCTTGAGTCCTACCCGAACACTGCTTACAAACCCTAGCTTTCCTTACCGCAACCCACAATCCGGGTTACGAGGCTTACAAACTTTGGGCCTTCCAGAAGTTTCTTTACCCTTAGCCGGATCCTGCGCAGCGTCCTTTAGGCCGGGTTACACCTTGGAGTTGGCCTACCGGGTTATTATCCCCCCATCAGTAGTCCCCAGAATAGCTTGGGCTTCACAGATCCCTCTTTGAAGCGCTGGCTATTCCCTGCAAAAAAATATCAACCGCACAAATGTGTGGAGACCGAGTTGAAATGCTTTGTGAAATGACTAGGCCCAACTCCCTGGTGGCTATATAGTAACCCGGCTTTTCTCCAGACGCCTTTCTTAACTTCCCGGGTCTAAGCCTTGATACGAATAGCAAAACTTTATACTTTTCTCGATAATTTATCTTGATACCACGGAGAAGATCTCCTTCCCTTTTTCGTTCGGAGACTTCGCTCTACACTTAAGGCGTATCTCGCAAATTTCAAACAGATAGCCGTTACCCCGTAATTCCCGGGTCCCGCCCGTTGGGCTGAGTTTTTCCACCCCGGCCGTTATAAATAAGCCCTTAGAGGTAACCCTAACTCCAACGGCTCACTTTCCCCCATTCCTCTTCCTTCCTTCTTTCAAGCTCGAGCTCACAGAGCATCACTACGGAAGCCTCGCGCGCATCACCGGAGCCCATCCGTCGCCGGTTGCGCTCCGCCACAGCGCGTTCCGCCCCTCCACCCAGATCCGCCGCCAGACCTCCAATCTATCCGCGAGGAATTGCGAAGGGGCACCAAGCTTGCGCCATTTGCCTTCGCAAATCTTCACTTCAATCTCCTCCGGTAAGTCTTTTACATCCTCCAATTTACCCTCACAACTTCTTAACTCCCCCTCAGATTGGATCTGAATCGAGCCGCCAACGATTTCTCGGGTCACGCCGAATTAGGTCACTAGTATTCACTCTAGCCCATCCGATAGGTAAGATACACCCTTTAACTCACTCTCCTATCACTTGTAATCATTAATTTTACCACAAATCTAGAAATGGAATTCCCAATCTGGGCTCGGGCCGCTCAAATCTTCCGCCTTTGTTCCTATCACCCGGAAAATCCTCCTTCTCCGGCTCATTTGCTCACAATAGATGTACGGACAACCACTTATCATCCCCAAACGCTTACCCACGCACAAAATTCTATAACTTTTGTAATAACGCGCGATACCCGGACAATTCGTACCTTGCTTAGCAAAGTAATACCCGGATCATATTTAACTTCCAGGTTAACTCGACACCACTTTGTCAATACTCGGTCGACTGATAGTTTCCGAGTTTCGTTTCTCACATCCTTTCTTCTGACGCTTTTTCAGGTTAACCCCATGGCGCCCAAGAAACAGGGAAAGAAGCCGGTTAAAGCCAAGACCACGAACTCCATATCCGCCAACTGGGCGCGGTCCTCCGTCACCAAGGCCAAACTAGAGGAACTGGTCGAGCTAGGGGTTCTTCCCTCTCAAGAAATTATCCACTGGAGGGTACCGGGTAACGAAGCCCGGCCCACTCCAGCAGAAAATGAGGTAATTTGTTTTGTTGAACACGTGACCCGGGGCTTCCGGCCTCCGGGTCACCCTTTCTTCCGCGGCGTTTTAAGCCATTATGGCCTTCGCATTTCCGATATAGGACCCAACTCTGTACTAAACATCTCCCATTTTATCATTCTCTCCGAGTCTTACTTGTGCACTCCGCCAAGTTTGGCTCTCTTTGTCGAACTTTTCCAGTGCAAACCGTGCCGCGAAAGCGGCGACGGTGCACTTCTTGCTTGCGGCAGGGTTTCTATCCAACGCCGCAAGAACTCTTTAATGCCTCCTCTCACCCTCAACTCCCACGCCAAGCACTGGCAGCTCTCATACTTTTATTGCCGGGACACCTCCCCACCCGGCGAAAAGAAATTGCCGGGTTACTCGGAGGGTCAGCTTGACATCTCTGAAACCTTCAACGCGTTTGCCCCGTACTCGGAAAGGGAAGCAATTCTACCTCTATTGGCTAAAATCTCCATCCTTTCTGCCCAAGGCCTCATCGGGCTTAACCTGGTGAAGACTTGGGTCAATTTCCGCATCCAACCCAACTCCATTCGCGCAAAATTGATGTGCGAATACTCGGGGCAAGCCACAGACCCAATCCGATACTCCACCAGCAGTTTCGCTCCTAGTGACACCAACAAAACAATCAAGGGCTTTCTGACAGAGAAGCTCGAGGTAATCCGGAATATAGCCGGATTAGAGCCCTTCACTCTCGAGAACCCGGCCCCCGCGGTAAGGACCTGGTTTTCACGATTTCACCTTTATCTTCTTTACTTGATACAACCATTAACCCTTGTTCTTATGCTTTCACTTCAGGCCGATGATGATTTTTGGAAGATAGACACTCCTCCTAACTCCGGAAACCCGGAGGAGAAGGAGGATGCCGTTAACTCGGATGAAGGTACATGCCCAGTTCCTTTGAGTTCGTCGCATCCCACTTTTCATCTTCCTATTGTAACCTTGGTAACTTTCAGAACAAGAAGACCAAGACGAGGAAGAAGAAGCTGACGGCAAAGTGGAGTCCGCCAGCGATGAAGATGAACCAGAGCCGGCAATTAAGGCGGATCGAAAAGAAAACCCCAGGGGATCGTCTTCAAGGTTTTGCACCAATTTCTCACATCTAATCCGCGTTCCTGTGAGAATATTCCTGAGCTGACCATGGCATTACCCCCTTTGGCCATACCTGAAGGAGTCGCCTATGACCAAGCGCAGGGCGACTCGGAACCACCCGGGCAATGATGCCCTTAACCCGGGTATTTCATCGCCTCCAACTCGGCACACTGGTAATGACCGTACCCTCCTTTAAATATAAAGATCCCTCTAAAACACTCCCTCGCGAGGTAACCTCACGCCTCGTTTGGTACTTTTCAGTTTCATCCGGTTCTAGCAGCGAATTCCCTGCGGACCTTATGGTGAATCCCGGGTAAAGTTCTTTTCTTAATGTCATACCATACTTTCGCCGTCTTTTTCACGACTATGTGCTCACTGTACCTTCACACTTTTCACAGGGCCACGGTCATTATTAGTGACCAAGAAGACATGGAAAACAAGGACCTGGGTAAAGAGAGGCCAACTAGTGATGCGTTCGCCGCGGCTTGTGATGAACAAGCGTCACCGACAGACCCGGCTAGGGGTGAAGCCGGGTATCCAATAGCCTCGCATGCGAGCGAGAAAGAAGATACTGCCACTTTGGGCGCGAGAGGAGGGCCAGACCCCGACATTCGGATGACCCGGGTGCCGTCTCCTGCTAAGAGGAAAACCTTTTCTCCAAGTTTCCGTGACCCCGAGCCTTCTAACTCGGGTAACGATAATTTTGACCAGCTGATGAGCGCTCTCCTCACCATGAAAGCTTCGGAGAACAACATCCTAGAGCGCATGTCCGCAACGCATCAGGTAATCGACACTTGATATCTCTTGGTATATACCTAGTCCCCAAGTTCCGGGCATAACTTACCGAAGTTGTGCTCGGTACTTCACGCAATACCCGGCTTTCCCTGATATCCGACTGACACTTTCGTTCCTTGTTCCTTACAGGCGGAAGTGACCCGGTCCGATGAGGTGTTACTCAAGACCGAACAGCTCCTGCTTGCTGAAGTAAAAAGAAGAGAAGCCCTTGAGGCTGACATGAAAACTTTGAAAAAAGACGTTTCCAAATACAAGAAGAAGTACAACACTGCCCAATCCGCGCTGAAAAACTTATCGGACCAGATTGCGGATACTTATCGCATCTTGCCAAGTGAGTTTTTGCTTTCGATTAACTTACTTGGCTCTACTTTATCGTTATGATAATCGAGATGACTGATATACTTTACTTTTGTTTCAACTGCAGGTGCGAACCTCGCTGCTCCAGAGGACGATGCCATTACCAAGGTGAAAACATTGAAGACTGTGCTCCGGACCTTTTTTGCCGGCACAAAGCTTATATTGGACGCCGTGAAGTGGCCTTCCGAGGTATACCCGGGTGAGGAGAATCTTATGCAAGCCTGCTCGACGGTGCCTGGATGGATTGAGATATGGAAGCGCTCGTCCTGCCGGGTCGGTATGACCCGGGCCTTTACGCTGGCGAAAGCTTACTTTCCTAAACTTGACCCGGCAAAGGTAATATCCGGGTTTCCAGAATTCAAGGCTGATGGCTCCAAGTTTACACCCAAGGACTTCAAGGCCATACAATCCACAGTACGCCACTCGGCCACCGCTTTGGCCGACAAGATGGAACTGGACACAATCATGAGCTCATACGACACTAAAGGGAAAATCATATTGGCAGAGGCACCCCCTCCCTTTGATATGTTGGAAAAATGGGCGACTGATCTGGCCAGGAGAAAAGAAGAAACTGCTAAGAGAGAGGTCGAATTAGGATTAAGGCCGTCTACCTCTACACCAGCTGTCCCTCCGCCTGTCCGTCCTGCCGCGGGAAGTCCGGGTAATGCTGCTGGAAAGGCTAAGGAGCAGATCCAGGACCAAGACCCGGAAGACCGCTCTCAGGATGCCGAGTAAGGCGATACCTGGTACTTTGTGTTTAAAACTAATATGATTTTGATGGTGCGCCTGTGCACCTTTGATGTTGGTACCATCATCTGTAACGTACTTTTAGTTCGTGATATATTTGTGCCTCTCCCGGCTTTTGATAACCTTGACACTTGTCTTATTCTTTAAACTTACTCTCGATATCCGACTCTTTTTTTTTTTGATTCCCTTTGCGAGACTCGGTTTTCCGAGCATCACGGGTTTTGATAAGTGGACTTTTCTTTAAGTCCCCAAGACTCGGAAGCTAGGGTCTTTCGAGCTTCAATAGCTAAACAGTTTGTTTCTGTTCCGAAGTCCCCAGTCCCCATGACCCAAAGTACGAGCCAGGGGGGTGTGGCCTTTCTCAGAGGACAAATTGCTCTTTACCAAGCCGAAAACCAATAGCCGTTCGCGTAAATACTGAAGTCATGCTTGATACTCGTTGAGTTTCCGGCTATTAGCCTTGTACTCTGCATAGACTTGTGGTTTAGATGACCCTTTTGATTATCTTGTACTGTAAGCCGGCTTTCGCGTGGATACCATGTTGTTACATCTTTACGAAAAACAGGGTCAAGCAAATCCCATTGGGCTGCATGGTTGATTGTAATCGTAAGCGAACAGATCATGCCACTTTAGTGCGAGTCACATCGAGCTTAAGTAAGAATAACCAAGAAATTTGGCTCCTTCGTCCGGTTATAAGATTGCAGCCGTACTCGTCTTGCGAGTAATCGGCCCTCATAACTCATAGGCATCGAGGCCGGGTATTTGGGTTCGTGACTACTATTTAAGCAGCTCAGCCCCCAAAGACCTATGTATGTGCAATGTGTTTTGATGATACTGATGTATTGATAATAACGAGTACCACTTACCTGTAATCGGAGTAAAGACCATGACAATACTTGAAAACCATCTCTTTTTATTGATACGACAAAGTTTGGGTCAGCAAGCCGCCTCATTAAAAATCTTCCAGTCCCCTTAGGTACCCTGGGTAGGAAAAGAGCGCGTCTGAAACCTGATGCCCATTACACTGTTTAGTTCTTTTCGATAATTGGTCCCGGGCTGGCGCGACCGATGCACATTCTCCACTTGTTAGACCCTTTCATGACGAGTACCGAGTTTGCTAGCCAATCCGGGTGTGTCGTTATCACAGTGCTGCTAGCTGTAGACGGCGATGTGATTTCCTCTTCTATGCCAGACAATTTGGAGGGATCGTTCCTGACGAAGGCCACCATTTTAGCATCTTGCTCTACCCTGGGTTTTGCTTTTTCTTCCTCGGAGCTCGGCCTTTTTGAAGTTTCCCTTTCCTCCAGGTCCGCTTGAGATCGGTAATGCCTGAGTTCCTCTTTCCTACAGGCTTGCTCAGCCATTGCTGCATCTCCTTCATCGCACTCAGCCGCTATATCTCGATTTCCATGTATGGTAATGGTCTTCTTGGGACCCGGAATTTTCAGCTGTAGATACACATAGCACGGCCTTGCCATGAATTTGGCATAAGCCGGTCTTCCAAACAATGCGTGATAAGGACTGCGCAACCTAACCACCTCAAAAGTAAGCCACTCAACTCGATAATTGTCCTTTGATTCCCCAAAAGCTACCTCCAATGCAATTTTTCCTTCAGGGCACGCTGAATGACCCGGCACTATCCCGTGAACACTAGTGGAAACAGGGGCTTTAGTCCCGGTTCGTAGGCCCCCTTTTGTCCCGGTTGTGCAACCGGGACGGGGCATCCGGGACAAATACCCCTCCCCATTGGTCCCGGTTGTGGCAGGACCCGGGACAAATGGGGCTGACCACGTGGCCCGAGCGCTGGAACCTGGCCAGGGCTATTAGTCCCGGTTCTGAATACGACCCGGGATGCATGCCCCTTCTGCCGCGGCAGGGCTTTTGCCCTTTTCTCTGCCGCGGCAGGGCTTTACAATTTCCGTTTTTTTGGTCCCCGAGACCTCCTGGCGGCCCCTCCCCGGACCTCGAGAAGAGTACCCTCCACCGAGCCCCCGGATCGCACGAGTGAATAAGTATATAAAGCAGAATAAGAAACACTTATATTACAGAAGCAAAGTATATCGATCATATTACATGACCGATGGAGTGTATTACAAAATCAAACTTAGTTCCAACCGGAGGCATGGTACTCTCCATGTACGTTTATGACCTCTGCATCTAAGAAGCCCGCAATTTCCTCCTGAATTGCTCGTATGCGGTCCCTAGGTAGAAGACCGTCCCGAAGCCGTTCGATCTAATATAAAGAAGAGTGGTCACTAAAATATATGAAGCTAAGTAACTAAAATAGATAGTAATAAGAAGAATTGACGATTAACGTACATGAAGTTGTTTTAAATTTCTGCCCTTGGGAGATGTGGTCTGACGAATGAACTCGCAAACGTAGTATCCACACAAGTTATTCCCGTCTCCTTGTTGCAGGCACTATACGAGAAGATTGTTTCAATCAAAATAATAATCAACCAGGCATGATAATGGAGATGGGCACGAATCTAGATAGTACTTACTTGCACAACATCAAATGTAAGTTGTTTTTCCCATTCACCGGGAGACTTCCTTATGAACCTCTTCCAAACCCTACCCGAGAAAGAAAAAGAATAAAAAGAGTTAGTAATTACTTGATATCCGAAAATGAAACAAAGTAGTAGATATATTGCAATATATAAATACTGAAATTAATAAAGATTGAAATTACCGCTGGATCATTTCCTGCATGTCAGCCCACATTGAGAGGGGTTTACGTTTTGAGTCCATTACAATTACTTTTCCTTTGTCAATTTGGAAGATTAGCAGAATATAGTGGAAGCTGCGCACGCAGAACTCATCAATTATACAATGAACATCGAGTAAGGAAAACAGAATGTTTACAACAGAGTAACATACTTACTTGAAGTTGTAAGGAAATAGTATTTCCCGTCGGTGTTGGTTAAATATTATTGCCCTCAGAATATTATTTTCTGTATCCTTGGGAGATTGCCGAAGAATCTTTTCATAAATAATATTTGGATCAATGAACCCAATATCATAGATTCCATCTTTTTTGCATTCGAGAATCTTCATTCTGCAATTATAATATATGAGTGTACTATATATATATATATATGAATATATATGCAATTGAATGAGGTGAGCTAGAGAAATAAGTGCTTACAGACAATAGGCACTAAGGATAGATTTGTCGAGGGCCTGCTGCTGGTATAACTGAAACAATTCCTCAAATTGAATCATAACCATTCCATTTCCAGTTCCATAGTGCTCATCCTTAACGCTGAGACATAGCCAGTCCTCAGATTCATTAGCGGCTTGCATATACCAATTATGCACTCTTCGCATTTTCGTTGGTAGATTCTTTATCTCCTCGGGTTTGAGAAGAGGCTGCCCGGACTTGTATTTGTACGCACATTCAGCTGCGGGGAAGTAGTTCACTGTTTGCATATACTCAGCAATGGACAAACCCGCATCAGCTGCCTTGTCTGCGTACAGTGTTATAAACTCCGGATCAATATCCTCATCAGCAATATTAGTGCTCGGCCCCACCTGGGTATTGGAAATCACTTTGAGCGGGGACGTGGATTGTTTTTTCTGCTCTCCGAGTTGAGCAACTGATTTCCCCTTTTTCCCGCTTGCGCTACTACTCTTCGTTGACCGCACCATTTCCTGGTGTGACTTCAGAATAGAGCGGTCATAGTCAGATGACAGACTCGGCTCGGGTTGATGAAGAGTCTTCACCATTTTCCAAGCTCGTTCTATCTCTTCTTCGGTCTCAGGGAAATCTGGCTTTTGCTTCTCCTTCCGCTTTGATTTCCACGCATCGTATTCGTCCTTTGCGATTTTCTGGGTTTCCTCGGGAGTATAGTCGTAAGGTAACTTGGGTACCTCTTTTGGTACCTTCGGGAGGGGTGACCGTTGACGTTTCGGTGATTTTTTACGTTTCGGCAGAAACTTAGTGGGCGGAGAGGGCTGACGCGGCGGCGTAGGCGACCGCGCTGGAGACGTGCACGGCGTAGGCGTCCGCGCCGGAGACGGCATGCGTTGCGAAGACGACCGCGCTGGAGAAATGCGAGAATTCGATGGCTTTGCCGTCTGATTTGTGAGCACAATGCATTCCTTTAGCCATAGAACGGTCAAGTTCTTGGCTTCTCCGAGTTCAGTCAACTCTTCGTCTTCACCTTCAGGAAAATCAAGCTTTACCCGCTCGAATCCGTTGGCAACTTCATCGACCCCAACAACAGCGTAGCCCCGTGGAACCGGGAGACAATGGTGAGTTGGTTCGTTGCCAATCGGTAAGACATATCCGGCCGCCGCCTTGATGGTTATATTGACGACCTTCACGTGGAGCTCACAGGATGTCATTTCCGTGATCTCATCCACCGGGTAAATCATCGGTGGTGCATCATCATCCGGTAGCTGCGTGGACGCAACGCTGCTTTTGCGATGAGAATGTGCGGCGTCGGGAGCCTCAGCTTCAACTTCTAGCATGTGTACAGATGCGCCGGTAGACACTATCTGCTGGCTAAGTGTGTTAATTTGGTCTTGCTGCTTCTTTGCTACATCCTGTGTCAGCTTTACCATTTCTTCAAGTTGACGCCTCCAGTTTGCCTGATTCTCTGCTTCAGCTGCCTCCTTGTCCTTTTTACGTTGACGGCTTCTATCTGGGTATAACTTTTTGGTGGAGTCGAACGCAACACTCCACGGAGGAGTGCCTTTTGTGCCTCGTGTACGCCCTCCGTGTTCCTTATTCCCTAGGGCTCGTGTGAGCTCGTCGTTCTCTCTATCTGGCACGAACTTCCCATCTTTAACGTCCTTTATTGCGTCTCTCAGCTTCTCTATGGGTAGAGGATGACTCTTTTTATGCCTTAGGTTATATATTGCTTTTCCGTCGGCGTCCAACCTGCCCCCATGCCCGTAGAACCATGACCTTGTCCGCTCGACCCACAAGAACGGCTCGGGAGTGATCCCCTGCTGAATCAGGTTGTTCTCCCATGCCTCCCACTTGGGACTAGAACCCTTGTAGCCACCTTGCCCCATAACATGGTGATATACCTTTTTGCCGGCGTTTTTCTCATTTGTTTTCGTCCTTTCCAGTTCATTCTCTGCCAGCTTGTACTTCACGAAGTCTGCCCATACGGGTTTTATTTTCTCATACCCTTGAGTGAAATCAGGAGTCTTCTCCTTCTTAACATAATCAAGGTTCAATCTTTTCTTCCAGTTTTTGAATTGCTCGGCCATCTTTTTTAGGGTCCACGCTTTGACCTTTTCCCGTATCTCATGTTTCATTCTAGTAACATCGGCCTCAGTCACATCCGCTTCATTCTCGTCCACCTCCGGCACGGGTAAGTTGAAATTAGCCAAAATCTTTGAGAAAATATGATCTTTGGCTATTTTGCCGACATATGAAATTCCTTGTTTCCGCGGATCTTTTGGCTCATTCCACTCATTAACAGTGATCGGGATGTGATCTCTAACTAGCACTCCGCATTGCTTCACAAATTTTTGGGCAACATCAGCGGGAAGCTCGGGTGCGCCGTCTGCTGTGATCGTGTCGATCCTGTATCTTTCTGTATCTTTCAACTTCTTTGTTGCGCCTCGTTTAGTCTTTTTTCCGGTTGATATATTTGAACCGGATGGCTAAAAATATAAAGACTGTTAATACATGTATATAGACAACGGATGCTTCATTAATTAACATATATATATATGCACCTCGGAGCCGGTGTTTGTAATTTGTATGGTTCCACCGGAGCCGTCGGCTGCTCCCATATCGGAGCCGTCGGCTTCTCCCTCATCGGAGTCGTCTCCCTGGGTGAGCACCGGATCTCCCTCACCGGAGTCGTTCATCCACTGGCTCACATCGGGCTCTACGTCGGGCCCGCGGATTAAACCCTCGATCATATTTTCGGCATCTTCGTCTCTTGGCTCCATACTGTACAAAAAGAGTAAGTATATATTTCAGATCCAATTCATTAAAATTGCACATGCATAATAATATTTAAACATACGATAACATTTCTAGCATTCTTAAATTTCTAAGAGCATGTCTAACGGACCCCTTATATGTTTTCGCCCCCTAAGAGCATGTCTAACAGACCCCTTATGTTTTCGCCCCCTAAAACGCGTGTACAGGGTTTTGGACATTTTCATGCATAGCCTGGTGAGTTACTATAAAATCTTCTTTTTTGGGGTTTCCTCAAGTTTGTCCGAGTATTTTCACTGCCTCATTCTCTTTTGTTTTTCACCTGTTCCTGCGTGCTACAGGTCATACCAGAGTGGTTTCTGAACTATTTTGGAGGAAAGATACCAGGAACTGTCAAATTACAAGCCCCTAATGGTATTGCATTTGATGTTGGAGTTATGGAGAACATGAACAGAACAATCCTCAAGTATGGGTGGGCGGAACCCATACTTGAGGATTATTCTGTTCATGTTCTCCATAACTCTCCAACATCAAATGCAATACCATTAGGGGCTTGTAATTTGACAGTTCCTGGTATCTTTCCTCCAAAATAGTTCAGAAACCACTCTGGTATGACCTGTATAGCAGGCAGGAACAGGCGAAAAACAAAAGAGAATGAGGCAGTGAAAATACTCGGACAAACTTGAGGAAACCCCAAAAAAGAAGATTTTTTAGTAACTCACCAGACTAATGCCCGTGTTAGAGGAGAGCAAAGCAA
This sequence comes from Alopecurus myosuroides, assembly GCA_028641055.1. Taxonomy (NCBI): domain Eukaryota; kingdom Viridiplantae; phylum Streptophyta; class Magnoliopsida; order Poales; family Poaceae; genus Alopecurus; species Alopecurus myosuroides. The sequence goes on from CM054063.1 coordinate 350,421,955, forward strand.
CACAAAAACGAAGAAAACAGATATTGCTGCTGTATGAATGTGTTGAAGAAGCAAAGACGGGACCAAAGGTTACCAGCAAATTTGGTAACCTTTGGTCCTGTCTTTGCTTCTTCAACACATTCATACAACAGCAATATCTGTTTTCTTCATTTTAGTGTTGATTTGCTCTCTTCTAACAGGGGCATCAGGGATGCCTCTTCATATCTGAATTTTAATTGATGTTGTTATTTCTAGACAAAGTAAACTCTGTCCATACTCTCAAAAGATCTTCAGCGCGCCCTAGCTCGCACGAGCTAGAGGGTTGGCCCTCTATATCCCCTCCCGACCCGCACATGTAGGGGTCGACGGGCCGCCCCCTACCCAAACTTGTAAAAAATCGTTCGGGGTGGTCCATTTACGGGGTCTGCTAGATGGCCGGGTATAGCCCAAACCCGTATATCAGCGGTTATTATACGGGTTTTGGGCCATATATATAGGGGTCTGTTAGACATGCTCTAACATTCTTAAATTTTTTATATCAATTCTAAACAAATTTAAAGTAAATAAGTCTAATCTAAAATTTCTAACATTCATAAACTAAAATTTCTAACATTTGTAAACTAATAATTCTAACAATAATAAAAAACAGTAATTAAGTAAAAAAAGGAAGAAAAACAAATAAGGCCCCAGATTAGGGCGAGATGGAGGCAGGCCTTTTACCTCCTCTTGGGGCAGCGGCGGGCCGGCGGCGCGGGGCAGCGGCGGCGCGGGGCAGCGACGGGGATCGAGGGGCGGCGCGGGGCAGCGACGGGATCGAGGGGCGGCGCGGGGCAGCAACGGGATCGAGGGGCGGCGCGGGGCAGCGACGGGATCGAGGGGCGGCGCGGGGCAGCGGCGCGGGGCAGCGACGAGACCTAGAGGGGCGGCGCGCGGCCGAGGCGAACGGGAGAGGGGCTAGGGGGGGTGGATGCGCTCGACGGAGTCGGGAGCGGCGCCACAGAGGAGGATGCCGACGGGGCGAGGGGGGCGGCGCGGATGCCGACGGGGCGAGGGGGCGGCGCGGGGGGACGGAAAAATTGGGCAGCCTGGCGGCGTCGATTTGGTCCCTGCGCGCGGTCTGGAACTGAAAGGAGCGGGGACGTGTTTATATCCTATGACCCTTTCGTCCCGGTTGGTGGCACCAACCGGGACGAAAGACCCTTTCGTCCCGGTTGTTGCCACCAACCGGGACGAAAGACCCTTCGTCCCGGTTGGTGGCACCAACCGGGACGGAAGGGCCCGGCTGGTCGCCCGCGCCAGAACCAGCTGGCCGGCGCGCCAATTGTTTTAGCGCCAAATTTTGAATATCTTAAATATGTAAGTGAATAACTTCTACATACTTTCAAATTACGAAAAAATTACAACATTAAAATTGTTTGAAATTGCGTAAATAATTCAAATCCGTTTTCTGTTTTCCTAAATAATTATTCTAACTGTTCTAACTATTAACTATTTCACTATTTACACTTAATTTAAATATAAATATCTTATATTGTTTTAAAATTAGTAATAATTACATTAAAAACAGTGTCGCCGAAATACAAATTCTTTTATTAAAAAGAGAAAACAAACGAATATCGAGGGGGATGCGGTAAGCATTCTGTTCTGCACATATATTTAAGATTTACCATGTACTGTCGTGTGTATTGTCGAATGAATACGGAACACTTATTTTAGCCCTGCACTCAGTTTTGCACATTCATTGAACAGGTGGTAGCTCCTCACTGAGCCAAGCATACAATGAAGCCAGCGGATGAAGCTCAGATTTGGGCAAACATACTGGCTGATCCTCTTGATTGGCCTCCATCTACTATTCCTCTTCCTAGCCAGGTAATAATAAGAAATATAAAACTATTACCATTTTTCTTCCTTGATCAACTATCTCCCTTATGCTGGTAGCCACCATGCATTTACAAACCGGTGTATTAGGATATGTAATGCACGAAACTCCTATAAACCATCCAACCATCTGCACAATCGTCATCAGAAACATAATATCAACCGATACTTCATTTGTATTCTACAGGTCGAAAATTACCACTTCATGGAAGAGCCGAAGCCATGGCGATACTTACAGAATGTGCCTTCGGCAGGGAGGTCAATATAGGAAAGATGACAAGCACTGGACATAGGACGAAGTGATTAAACTAGCCAAGGGTGTTGAGAAATATGGCGCTGGGCAATGGAAAAAGATCGAGCTTCATTACTTCTCACTACCTGACGGAGAACCAGTCCGATCAAACGAAAATCTGAATGTATATATAGAAGTCTACTCCAAAAAAAAAAGTGGTTATTGGCAAATATGGAAGTTGTTTTATCTAGCAGATGAATAATAAAGTGGGTGTAGAACAAAACAAACGGTATCGCCATCACACAGCCCAACCGTGGCTACTGGGTGCATATATATATATATGCATACCAAATGCACGGTTGGACGTATGATGGCGAATCCGGATGTTTTGTATTTGAGAGATGAACTGACCGGGGTGTATGAAGCTGGGCTATATATAGGGTCCTCTGGCTCAAAAAGTGTTGAGCTAGGGTTTTGATCCAACGGTTAAGAAACACCTCATCCAACGGCTCACAGCAGCTCGAAAGAAACACACCGTAGCCCTGATCGAACGGCTCACAACAGCTCGAAAAAAACACACCCGGATCCAACGAATCACGAGCGCTTGAAAGAAACACACGATCCGTGTGATTCTATCTGATTGGTCCAAACGAAACCCTAATTCCCATTTAGTCCCGGTTGGTTTCCCCAACCGGGACTAAAGGGATGATCCGTTTCCCAATGAAACCCTAACCCATTCAGTCCCGGTTGGTGTCCCCAACCGGGACTAAAGGGATCGATGTTTTCTTCTCGCTATATATATGTATGCATTGCCACACCATTGGCATAAACACATACAAACTCACCACTCTCTCATGGCTTCTACCGTACCCACTCTAACATTCATCCAGGCGGAGGCACTTTCCGCCTCGAACTACCCCTGCCCGTGCGGCTACAACGTTCCCGCCGGTTGGATGCTGAGCGCCGGAGGAGTGCCGGTCCCTCCTCTTCCTCAAGGTGTGGCGCGTCGGGCGGCCATCACGAACCACTACTACCACGAGCTCACGCCGGAGCAGCGGAGGAATCCCAGTTGGCATCCCGATAACCAGCATACTTGGGATGCCTTCTTCATCAATCGGCGTGAGAGGGCGCTCGCCAGGTATGAGGAGGACGGTCTGCCTCCTGGGAACTTTCACGAGGCCGGTCGTCAGCTATGGTGGTCCGGACGGACTCTACAGAGCGTCATGGACTACATCAGGGCCGGCGATATCCCCCGCCTGCGCTACCCTAAGGCCCAGTCCTGGAGTCGTGATCCTCCGAGGGAGTGCAGAGCACCGTCAGACGATAGTGACGACGACGGCGGCGGCGACTACGACGACTACGAGTACATGTACTATAGGCCTAGGCAAGAGTATGACTAGTAGATCGATGCACTTTTGCCATTATGTACTGCTTTGTTTATTTAGATCTATGCTCTCCGTTTAGATTTAGATCCAATCTTGCCATTATGTGTACCGTGCCTTGTTTATCTATTGAAATACATGTCCCCCTCTTTTTAACGTCTATCGAAATGCCATTAGATCTGAATCCAACAAATCAGGAAAAACCACACGGAAAACAGAAAACAGACGAGCTAGAGGGCCACTGTTTGCCGGAATACAACAAATTATTTTATTAAACAGCCAACAGAAAACAGACGCGCTAGCGCGCTACTCTTCGTCCTCGTCGTCGTCGGTGACCTCCTCCTCGTCGGAGGAGGTGCATGATGGTATTTCCGAGATAGGCCCCCACCTCGGATCGTCGGAGGCCCAGACTTCGCCGGCGTGGTCGGCCCGACGGAGCGCTTGCAGCGCCTTCGTCCTCGCCTCCCGAGCGGCATCTAACTCGAGGTGGCGTTCGAGGCGCCGCTCCGCCCGCTCAGCCGCGCGGGTCTGCCATAGCTCCTCGTCGGCGCTCTCCTCACCCGGATTGTTCCGGTAGTACTCGCGGACCACGCGGTCGTCCCTGGCGTCGACTAGGCCCTGAAACGCGCGGTGCCTGAGGTGGCGGTGGTCGGCGGCAGTGACGATCTGCGGTGTCGGCGCCCTGGCCTCCGCTTCCCAGAGGGTGTGGCAGTCGCTAAAATTCATCAACGACCGCGGGCGGCCGAGGCGCCAGGCCGCCGCGTCCCAAGCGCGGGCGGCCTCCGAGGCCGTCGCAAAGGAGCCGAGGGGGATGCGGTCGTCCCCGAAGCGGATAGTCGCGGTGAACATTCCGTTCTGCCGCGATCGAACTCCGCGGAAACCGGTAGTGTTGTTCCTCCTCGGAGGCATGGTGGTGGCACGACGGTGCGTGGAGTGGAGGTGCGGCAGTTTATAACGCGCATTCATGGCCACGCGTTACAACTCCCGCGCCACGCGGACAGACAATACCACCCATGCGCCACGCGGACAGACATACCACTCATGCTTAAAAAAAAGGGACGGGGCTGTGGCCGCATTTGTAGGGGAAGGGACATTGGTCCCGGTTAGGGGTATGATCCGGGACCAATGCCCATGCGCGCGCCACGTGGCCTGTGGCTAGGGATTCGTCCCGGGTCGTGCCACGAACCGGGACCATTGGCTCCCCACGAACCGGGACAGATGCCCCCAGGTGGTTTCTGCTGCCTCGGGCACACGAACCGGGACCAATGCATGGCACTTGTCCCGGTTTTTGGTGCAACCGGGACAGATGCCCCCTGCCCCCCTGGACGAAAGGGGTTGTTTCCACTAGTGGAAAAACTGTTGTACTTTTTTGTAGCTGAGATTCCTTTAGACCCATGCGCAGAAAAGTTTCCCAGTACAGGATATTGATGCTGCTTCCTCCATCCATCAAGACTTTTTTCAGCTCATACCCATTGACTTGTGGTGCCACTACCAATGCTAAGACTCCCGGGTGATCCACTCTATCCGGGTGATCCCTCCTGCTCCATGTTACCTCCTGTTCTGACCACCTCAAATACCTCGGAACAGCAGAAGAAACTGAGTTAACCTCCTGCTTTAGCATCTTTTTATCCTTGTTAGAGCCTCCCGTAGTATGCACATGATATTGACCCAATTGTTTGGGGTTAGCCTGGAAACATCCCGCTCCCCCTTGACTGTTGCCCGGATTTCCTGCTGCCGGGTTACCGGCTGGGGGTGGACCGTTGCCCAAATTTCCACCTGGACCCGGGCCTCCTCCCCGACCCGCACCTCGCATGGCTCTGTTTACTTCCTCGTTCTTCCATCTCTGTAAGTCGGCGCATTGCTCCAAGGAGTGATTAGCCGGCTTGCCGTTCCTGCTGTGCTTCGGGCACGCCATTCTAAATATATCCCAACTGTTGCTTGGCCTCGGAGGTCCCTGATAATGTCCTCCATTGTGATTTCCGGTATTAAAATTCCCTTCAGATCTGGGTCTCGAAGACCCGGCCTCAGTATTAGCTACAAACTCGGAGCCTCCTTCAAATGGGCGCTTGTTCTGGCTATTTCCGTTATTACTCGGTGCCGATCCATTGCCGGCTCTTCCACTATTACCGGTGTTCGCTTTCGCTTTCTTGTCATCAATTTCCTCCTCTGTAGTGTCTGTCACGGCGTGTTTATTGCACGCATCCATTAATTCTCCCATCGTAACCTCTGATGCATTCCTACTGGACTTCATGCGAGTTAACTTTTGTACTAAAGGAATATACTTGCATGTTTTTGCCATAGCTTGTAGCGCATCTTTGGGCTGAATATCTGTGGATGAGTGAAGTATCTCCATAACCCGGCGCACCCAACTGCGTGCTGATTCTCCCTTCTTCTGAACGCATCGTTCTAAATCATCAATAGTGAATAGCTTTCTGCACGTTCCATGAAAGTGCTTGACGAACGCGGTCTTCAGTTCTTCCCAGGACTTGATCGATCTTTCCGGCAGGTTGGTGAACCATAACTTTGCTGCTCCTTCTGACATCATCAAGTACATGAACTTGGCTTGAAGATTCTCGGACGCATTGCGAATTGACATTGCCATCTCATAACTGCTCAACCATGTCTCCGGATCCATGGTCGGTTCATAATTCACTACTTTTCCCGGCTCTTTGAATTTTTCCGGGTAAGGTTCAGCTCTGATGTCGTCCGAGAGACACTTGGGTCCTGCGAGGACGGTTGAGGCTGGTCTTACTCGGGAAACGTGCGATCCAGCCGGGGGTGCAGCGGGGCGCGGTGCTGCAGGCAATCCATGTGCAGCAGACCCGGCCCCGGCTCTCCGAGCCCTGGAGCTATCCACAACGGCCTGTGCCGCTGATGCTGCCGGGACACGGGGAGGAGGCGGCATTTGCTGCTGCTCTTCCCTCCGCCGTGCCGAGTTTGTTTGAATATTCCCTTGTTGTTGACTGGCGTATGGCGTCCCATGCATCCCGCTTCTGTGGTCCGGGTAATTGGCCTGCTGCGCCACTGCAGTGTGCAGTAGATCGATCGCTTGCCGGGTCCTTTCTGCATGGGGCGATTCTCCTACCGGGATCTGGTTCAATGCAAGTGTTGCTGCATACACGTTGTCCATGGGATTGTTGTAGTGGCCTGCTGGTGTGCGAAACCGTGACGGTGGTGGTGGCGGTACCTCGTTGCCAGTCGTGACTCTGGTTCGTGGTGGGGGTAACCCGGCCTGCACGTTTGCCGCGTGAGCTTCCGCTGTTGCCGGTTGAGGTGCAGTTCCCTGGTTTACCACTAGGATCGGTTGGTCCTGAGGCGTAATAAACAAAGCCGCCGGGTTAATGACCCCACCCGTGGCTGGTAGTCTGGTTTGATGTCTTTGGTGTACTCTAGATGTTTCCTCTCGGAGCCGGGTTTCCAATGCATCCAGCTCGCGTTGACGTGTAGCCATCCCTTGTTTCTCCGCTTCCACTTGCCTTCTTTGTTGTTCCAATGCGCGGCGGGCCACATCCAGGTCCCTGACACGTTCAGCCGCGTTTTCTAGAGTGATAACCGTAGCAAGAACCGTGGGGTCTAGGATCAGATTATTGTCGAACAAGGCCGGGTGGCGCGGGTTTGAAGGACCCGCCCCCGGTGTCCGGTTTCCCAGGAATCCGAACGTATTTGCGTGCAACTCCTCGTCCGCTGCACGGCTAGTTACTGATGCCGACTCTCCATCGACCCGGGCCAGGATCGGGTTTCCGTTAGCCGCATCCTGCCGCTGCGCCAATGCCTGAGCCGCCCCGACCGGAGCCGTGGTCACGTTCCCTTGATTGAGGTTGGCTGCGGGAGCCGTGTAGACCGCCACTCGGCGTATTATGCTTGTTGTGAGTTCATGTTGTTCTTCTCCGCTGTTATCTTCTTCGTACCGGTCTTCCAGCAGGTCCCGGATAGATTCAGTATCATCCTTTCCATTGTCCTGGTCACGCGGGGTCCATGCCGGCTCCTCCGGCTGTTCCCACTGCGCGATGGGTTCTTCTATCTGGTCTGTTGCTCCAACTTATTCTTCTCTATCTGATTGGGCGTAGGTAGTCTCCCCTGACACAGAATCAGATCCAAAACTGTCAGGAGCCGAGCCAGAAGTACATACCATACCGATGAAGACGCTGATCCGGCCGATCGTCACGACAGATCCGGATTCGAGGTGATCCGATTCTGGCCCCCAGCCGGAATCGTCCACCATCTTCTCTCCTTCGTGGTCGTCGTAGATCTCGCCGACGACGAGGTTCTCCATGCTCTTCCGAGCTTCTCCCGTGATGTAAACACCTTTGGACGCAGGCCCCACGGTGGGCGCCAACTGTCGTGGGATAATCACGGCAGATGTTACCAGGGGTAACTGATCTTGGGGCAAGTCGACACAGGCGTTTGGGAGAGGGTTTAGCTCAGAGGAAAACATGATGGGATTCGATCTGGTGGTCGGCGATGAAGTCGCCGAGTCTCCGATCTCAATATATTAACTCGATCTCTTGTGTACAATGGATACTCGATACTCGGCGATATGATGACTACTTGGATCTCTGCAAAACTAAGCCTAGGGCCGGTTTATAAAGCACCCGTACCCCTACCTGGCTTGCCCCCCAAGGCGCAACTTGAGTCCTACCCGAACACTGCTTACAAACCCTAGCTTTCCTTACCGCAACCCACAATCCGGGTTACGAGGCTTACAAACTTTGGGCCTTCCAGAAGTTTCTTTACGCTTAGCCGGATCCTGCGCAGCGTCCTTTGGGCCGGGTTACACCTTGGAGTTGGCCTACCGGGTTATTATCCCCCCATCAGAACTCGTCCACCGTTCTCCGGTATTCGGCCATTATAGGGCTTTTCGCGTCCCAGGTTTGGTTAAGCTGATGCTGTACCAAATCCGAGTCGCCATAGCACAAGATGTGCTTTACCCCTATTTCCTTTGCAATATGCAAGCCATGAAGCAGAGCTTCGTATTCTGCCACGTTATTACTGGCGTTGAAGTGTATTTGCATTACGAATTCCATTGTATCGCCCTTAGGGGATTTTAAGACTACACCAGCTCCAGCTCCCTCCTTCATCTTGGATCCGTCAAAGTGCATGATCCAGTACTCGGACTCTGGCATTGGTGTTTTCTCCATTGCTTCCGTCCAGTCGGCGACAAAATCTGCCAAAACCTCGGATTTTATTGCCGTCCTTGGCTGATACTTAATGTCGAAGGCTGCCAGCTCGATACCCCATTTGGCTACTCGGCCGGTTGCCTCCGCATTGTTTATTATATCCCCCAGTGGTGCTTTACATACCACTGTTATGGAATGCCCTTGGAAGTAATGGCGCAGTTTTCTAGATGCGAAAAATACACCATATGCCAGTTTCTGATAGTGTGGGTACCTTTGTTTGGACTCGGAGAAAACTTCACTTATGTAATATACCGGATGTTGGTCTGGTATGCTTTGTTCATCCTTCTTCCGTTCCACAACGATTACCGCACTAATAACCCGGTTTGTAGCCGTGAGGTACAGTAACATGGGTTCTTCGTCTTTTGGGGATGCCAAAATCGAAGCTTTCATCAAAGTTTCCTTTAACTGGGTTAACGCTGCATCGGCCTCTTCTATCCATTCGAACTTGTCGGATTTCTTCAGCAACTTGTAGAGTGGTAAGGCTTTATCCCCCAGCCGACTAATAAATCTGCTGACAGCAGCGGCGGAACCCGTCAATCTTTGGACATCTTTTACGCACGTAGGTTTCGAGATGTTCAAGATGGCTTTTATCTTTTCCGGGTTAACTTCTATTCCTCTGTGAGAAACGATGAAACCCAGAAGTTTTCCTGAGGGAACCCCGAATAGGCACTTAGATGGATTTAACTTCATCTTGTAAGTGCGCAAGTTTTCGAAAGTTTCTCGCAAATCCTCAAGGAGTGTATCTTTTTCCTAGGTTACGACAGCAATATCGTCCACGTAAACATGGACGTTTTTGCCAATCTGACTATGCAAACAACGTTGCATGCAACGCTGGTAGGTTGCACCCGCGTTCTTCAGGCCAAATGGCATGGTTACGTAATAGTACGTCCCGTACGGGGTTATGAAAGAAATCTTGATTTGATCTTCCTTTTTCATGCGTATTTGGTGGTACCCGGAGTATGCATCCAAAAAGCATAAAAGCTCAGAGCCTGCAGTGGCATCTATTATTTGATCGATTCGCAGTAACGCGAACCTATCTTTCGGACACAATTTGTTCAAGAATGTGTAATCTATACACATTCGAAGAGCAGTAGTGTCTTTCTTCGGTACTAATACCGGATTTGCAGACCATTCAGTGTGAATTACTTCCTGGATGAAATCTGCTGCTAAAAGCCGGATAATTTCCTTGCCAATAGCCTTCCGTCTTCTTCCGTCAAATCGACGGAGACCTTGTTTGACGGGTTTTGATCCTAGAATCACTTTGAGTTGGTGCTCAGCAAGTTCCCTGGGTACGCCTGGCATGTCCGCTGGACACCAGGCAAAAATATCCCAGTTCTCACGGAGGAACTTGATGAGCTCGCCTTCCTATTTGTCGGTCATCCCGGTCCCTACGACGACGAATTTTGTCGGATCTTTGGGATCTAAGATTACCTGTCTTGTATTCTCGGACGCCTTGAAGCTGTCTGTTGGCTTTCGGGTTTCTTTTCCTGCCGGCATTTCTGTCGGCGATACCTCCTTGGCCAATTCCTTCAGTTCTTCCTTTGCTATGACTCTCTGAGCGCAAAGGGCGTTTTCTTTCTCCAGCTTGTTTGCCAGCTTGAAGTCACCAGCTATGGTGATTACTCCTCCTTTGGGTCCTCGCATCTTCAGCTTGTTATAGATATAACAGGATCTTGCCATGAATTTGGCGAAAGTTGGACGTCCGAGTATTGCGTGATACACGCTTTCGAACGTCACTACTAATTCGAAGGATACTTTTTCCTGCCGGAAGTGATCTTTATCTCCAAAGGTGACATCTAGGGAAATTTCTCCTAGGGATCGTGCTTGTCTGCCTGGAACAATGCCATGGAAGCGTATGTTGCTGTAATTGAGCTGGGACTCGGAAATCTTCAGATGCTTCAGCGTATCCAGGTACATTATGTTAATGCTGGATCCTCCATCCATCAGCACTCTTCTTAGCCTAGTGTTCTGGACAATAGGGCTTACGACAAGAGCTTGTGTGTCGGGTTCAGGGATATTCCCGGGATGATCAGACTGATCCCAGGTAATTGGTGTGTTGGAATACTTCAAGAACTTCGGGGTTGCCGGAACAACCGCGTTTATTTCTCGAAGTGTTCGTTTGGCCACCTTTGCTCATGGAGTTGCTAAGAATGTTAGCATTGCTTCTCCATCAACTCTCAGAAATTTGGGTTTGCCCTTTCGCTGTTGTTCCTGGATTTTTTCATCAGTGTCTGATTCACTGTCTTCTTTGTCAGCTTCTGGCTTTTGTTTGGCGGGTTTCCTTTTGGAACCCTTCCCCTTATTTCCGGATCCTGCACTGCCTTTCATGTGCTTATTTAGCCGGCATTGCGCGTTTGTATGGGTGGGTTTCCCAAATTGTGAATGGTGGACACAGGGTTCCGACTTAATCCTTTCCCACTCTTCTGGAGTGTAGTTGATTGGATCTGGATTGCGTCCTTTCCACTTATTCCCTTTTTCACTTCCAAAGGGTATGTTGACCTCTTTGGGTTTTGTCGTTGTTTCTGAAGTTCCTTTTTTGTCAGAACGAGGATTTTTCTTGGCAAGTATCAGTGATTCGATATTGCCTCCTCTTGCTCTGATGTCGTCTTCGGCTGCAGCGTGTTCATTGGCGGTTGTAAGCATAGATCCGAGATCTTTGTGCTGTTTGGAACCAACCATGAACGGTACCAGTCCGGGTTTTAGGCCATTGACGAAAGCATGCATTGCTTGTACGTCAGTTACTCCATAGCAACTATTCTTCATTGCCGTCCATCTGGAGATGAAATCCACGTATGGTTCATCCTCAAATTGGGTGCAACGGTTCAGCTGGTTGATGCTGTTCGGGCGTTTGTACGTTCCTCGGAAGTGCTGAGTGAATACTCGAGCCATATCATCCCAGCTGTCGACAGTTCTTGATGGTAATCCATTGATCCAATCTCTGGCTCCGCCCAGTAACATTAGGGGAAGAAACTTTATATCTTCCAGGTCTGTCCCATTGTTGATCTAGACGGCTGTATAGTAGTCTGAGAGCCAGGTATCCGGGTTTGTGCTGCCGGTGTATTTCTGGTACGTTGGACCGACCTTGGTAAAGCCAGAATGCAGGGTTATCCTTCGGATCCTGTCAGTGAAACACTTAGGACCAAAGTATAGATCATCCTTTTCCGCTCTATCAATGTGTGCGGAATATCTTCTGGCTGAATGGACAGAAGGGGATCTGCTCCTTTCTTTTCCATTGTTGCGCGGACGCGCTTTTCCGGGATCGTTTATATTTCTTCCGAGATCACGTCCTTTGGGATAAGGCGGAGTTCTGCTCCTTAGCCTTTCTTTGTCCTTAGGAGGTTTCCGAGATCTCTCACGCCTGTGAGGCAAATCATGTCTTCCAGCTTTCTCAGCTGGGTTTCTCGGAGGTGGCATTGTTTTGCCGTCATTCCGGTGTTTTTCTTCCCGATCGCGGGGTTTATATCCAACTTTCGGGAGATGGGATCCGGTTCTAGACGCTTCATCCCTATTGTCGGGGTTTTTCTTGTCTTTTCTCGGATCTTCTTTCTTATCCTTTGAATTGTCTTAATCTCCAGGTTCTTCCGGTCCAGGTGCTCCAGCAGCGCAAGTAGCTGTTTTACATAGGGAGAAGTTATCGTGCAGCCTCCCTGATCGCTCTTGGCTCCGCTTTTGTTGTTGCAATAATTTTCCTAGGAAAGCATACACCCCTTGAAGTTTTTCACCGTTGGAGTACATGTCATTGTTAAGAATGGAGAACGCTGCTTCCGTGTTTTCTGCTGCGGTTTTGTATATTGGTTCGCCTCTGGCATCTTTGTCGTTTACCTGCTTTTGCCAAGATGGGTTATTGAACCTTTCTTTTGGCGGCAGTACTTCCGGTCTTATAATTCCGGGTAACCTTGTAGGTTTTAGGGCAGATCTATTCTTTCTCTCGTACTCCTCTATTTCTTCCTTCATGACCTTGATGTCATCCTGGGTTTTTTGGAGGTCTTCACGAGATCTGAGTAGATGTTGCCGTTGCCGTTGGAAAGCTCGTCTCCTGGCTTCCAGCATCTCAGGGGACTCGTTTGGTCCCACTGGTGTTTGTAACAGCTCCTGTTCTTCCTGTTCCGTCATTGGCGGAGCAAGGATTTCTTTGGATTTCTTTTCCGCGGGCTTTGTTCCGCTAGCATCTCCTATTTTCAGGTTTTCATCAGCTAGATCGGCTGATTTTTTCTTCCGGATTTTGGATTGGAGTTTCTTAGCGGCACGGTGCTTTTTCTTGGAAGAGGGAGGTTTTCTGACAGGCTCATCTTCTGTCAATTCCTTGACATTGGGAAATATCGGAGAAGTTTCTCCGTCTTCTCTCTGTTCTTCTGGCGAAGGAGTTTTTGGGCTTTCCTGGCTGTCGGCATCCGCGGTTTCAGCTGGCTTTGCCATTAGCACTTCATGGAATCCGTCTTGAAGAGATTTTACCTTTCTTTCGAAGGCATCCTCATCCTCATCTTCGGAATCAAAATTATCCGATCCGGTTTCCGACTCTAATCTCGCCTCAATGGCGGCTAATACTGAATCGGCTTCCGAGTTCATCGTCATGCTGACGGATGTTGGATCTTCCGCCTCTGTGACGGGTGTCGGATCTTCCGCCTCTGTGACGGGTGTGTTGTTATCTGCCTCTTGCACGAGATTTCCATCATCCTTGTTTTCGGCGACTTCGGATTGCACCATGCCGATAAAGTGTGTATCACTTTTTTGTCGGTGATCTGAGCAGAATCCGGTATCATAGTCATCTTCGACTGGGTATAGGGCGGGTGGGAAATATTTGCTTCCACCGCAAAACCCCATTGCTTCTGCGGTTAGTCCGATAAAGATGTTAGCAGATCCGATCGGTAACACGCAGGCACTTACCAGGTGGTTTTGCGCCAGTATGTAGGATCCGTTGTCGAGAAAGCGCCCGACGTCGTCGTCGAACTCCAAGATTCCGACAGTGATTGATCTTCCGATTCCGCCGAGTATCCCAGATCGGAACTTGTAACAGCCCAAGTATGAAAACCTACCAATTAGAATGTTTGATTTCTTGTTTATTAAAGTATTGCATCATGGCATCATGTTTATTTCCCTTGTTGCATTTGTTTCTTTTGTTTTGCATCTGTTAATCTTTGTTTTCACAATGAAAATCAAACAATTTCAACTGCCTTGTTTTCATACTTGTTCTGTTACAACTTTTGGAATAAAAATAACAAGTGAAAACAACCAATTTGTTCCATTTTATTCCATGTTGATCACTCCTTAACTTGTTGGTTTTAATCAAACAATTAATTCAAATCACTTTCAAATTCAAATCAAATGCATCAAACAGAACACTTTTGAACTTATAAACTTTAACAAGCCAATCAACTAATTTAATCACTTTGATCAATAGGGTTCCCCTATTAAAATCCTTGCTTTCAATATTAATCTATTAATTTCTAAATTGCTCAATTCAAACCAAAACATTCAAAACAGAACCCAATTTGAAATTATAAAAATAATAACCAAAACATTTTATACTCTTGTTTCAAATTAAAACTTTTGGATCAATCTATTAAAGTGTTGGTTTAAATACTCATTTTAAATACTCAAAAATCATCTAATTTGATCTATTTTCCAAACAGCACAAAAACTTAACCATTTTTGAAATCCATCTTTGCTAACTGTTTGAAATTAACATCACAATCACCCCCTAATTTTCCTGGGATTTTTACTAACCACAAACCCTCCTTTTCTTTCATTTTTGGTTTCAGCAAAAAAAAAAAAGAAACAGAAATAATAAAAGAGAAAACGGCGCGCAGCACCTAAGCCTTACCCCGGCCCAGCCCAACTAAACCTATCCGCAGTCGGCCCGCATACCCTTTCGCTGCCGTCACCGTCGTCCCGCGGTACGGCAGCACATCCGTGCGTGCCACCGCGGCACTGTCGCCGTTCGACAGCCGATCGCGCGCCACTCCGGGCTATTTAGCTAGCCCTAGCTTCCCTGGCGCCTAACCCTAGCTATCGGCCACCCTCTCCCCTCGCGATCGCCGCCGTCTACTCCCTCTGCCACCTGCCTTCCCCTACTGAATCTCGCCACCGTCAACACTCTCTGAACCCGACTTGGCCGCCGCCGATACCGTGCGCCAGCTCCCCAATCGACCACGGGGATCGACACCCCGTGTCTCCCTCAACCTCGACGACACCGAATCGGCCGCGGCGAACCACTGGATCGACGCCGCGTCCCTCGTCGTCTCCGGCCACCGCGACGCCCTCTCTGAACTTCTGCTCGTCGCCGTCGCAGTCGACCGCCGTCTTCCACGCCGAGCACGGGGATCGAGCCAGCACCTCCCCGTCGTCCTTCTGGACACCTACATCGCGCGCGAGCGGGCCCGTAGCCACGCCGCCATCCAAGTTGTTGTCGCCGGCCACGTCGTCCCCGCGCCTCTGCTTCCGCGAGCAACGCCGGTGAGCACACGGCCATTCCCCGCTTCCCCTCCTCTCTGTCATGCCTCCGTGCACGCACTGCACTGCACCCCGCACCACCACCTTGCAGCAGCACAAGCACCTCGATCACGAGCTCGTCGGTGATCGCCGCTGTCGATGCTCCGTCAGTTCGAGGTTGGTGTTGTTCGTCAGAAATTCAGAACCCCGCGCAACACTTCAACCTGTCACCAACACGTTAACTGACAAGAAACGTAGCGCACCCCACTGGTTCCGAGCGAGCGCGTGCTAGCGAAAGATCGCGAGTTCGAGCCTGGCTCGCGGGAGAAAACCCCACCCCTTTTTGCTCCCTTCGCTGACAGGGAGGGCCCCCTGTCAGCCTCTCCCGCTGCCACGCAAGCGTCCAGTGGCGCTAGGCCCACTGGCAGGGGCCAGAGTAGAACTCCAGCGCGTAACAAAAGTTTTTCAACATGTTTTCCTTCAAAACCAGTCCTTTAAATTACAGTTTGGTCCTCCCTTTTAATTTGTTAATAACTTACAAAATATAACTCCAATAAAATAAAGTTATATATGTTTATTGCTCTAAATTAAATGATCTTTCCAAATAATTCATTTGTTTACTGTTTTGAAATTCCAAAATGCAATTCCAATTTGAATTCAAATAATTCAAATGCAATTTGCTAAATTCAATAGCTAATTCATTATTAATCCAAATAATGTAAATAAAATATGTTTTCCATACCCTTTTGCATAACCTTTTCAAATATAATTTTTGTTTCCTGGTTTGAATAATTTAAATTTTCTAAATAATTTAATACTTGTTTAATTCAATTAAATTTGATAAAATCATAACTTGCTTAATATAAAATATTTTTGAACATGCAAAATATGTTTTCAAACCATCAAAGTGTGAACTTTTTCAAATGTGAATTTGAATTTATGTTTTGAACAAATAAAATTCACACTTGTTTTAAATTCAATTAAAACTTGTTTAAGATTGTTTAATTCATAATAAATTCATCCTAATTCAAATTTCAATATTTGAAACATGTAATCCAACTAAAATTTGATGTTCTTTTCAAATATAAACTTTGTTAATTGTTCTGAACACCTTAAATTGTTGAAAACAACAAATTACTTGTGTGACATGTTTAAGTAACCAAATTTTCCTAAACTTAATAAATGATTTCCAAAACTTGTTAAATCCTTTTTCACTTGCATCTATCATTGTTATTTGTTGTTATTTAGTTGTTATCATCATGCATGCATCATGCTAACAACTCTCACATAATAATTTAATTGTAAACCATTTGTTTCCACTTATTTCAATGGATCTTTTCCATATGCAATCCAATTGCATATGGGTCCAATTAAATTGTGTTATCTTGTCAAGTAGTTTATTTTGATGCATCTATTAACATGACATGCATCATCCCATGTTTGTGCACCTATGCCATGATATTGATTGTTTATCTTTCTGCATTGTTTGTTTGCTTCTTCTCGGATACACGACGACGTTGAGACCGACGATACTTACGACATCCCTTCTAAGGAGTTAGCTCAGTACCAGGCTACTGGGTTTGCATGCAAGTTATCACTCACATGAACCATCGTGTTCCTTTCAACATTGATTACCGATACTTTCCGTTGTTCTTTCCTGCTAGCCTTAGTAGTAGTTGTTTCTGTTACGAACCCATCACATGAATCCCTTAACCTTGATATTGCCTCACCTCCATACCTATAACCATTGCTTGTTGCCCGTGTCTTACTAGCATGCTTAGGTTGTTTTGCTCGAGTCTGTTACCCGTTACTTTCTTTTACTATTTCTATTACGTTGTGGGGGCTCGATGTTTAATCAATCAATCATGCTAATGTTGTTATTAATAATAATTTGATGATAAGGCACCGGCAGGAGGCCCTGTGTGGTTTTGAGGCCTGCTAGTGTCGACCCTAATAGGAAAATGGTCTTGTCTACTGATCCATGATGAGCGCACTAACCGCATGTGGGAAGCGAGTATGGGCGCCCCCCTCAATTTGATTCGATTCGCATCTCGTCCAAATCGCCTCATTTAGTTCGTGTTTTCCATTTGCCGCATGCATGTTTTTGCGAGCCCAGGCCAGGGTGGAACTTTTGTAGTCGGCATATAGGGGGACACGTTCTTAGAGTGCTATGAGGGTCCATTTTCTTCTGGGCTCGATTAGCCGTGCGCCCAAGGTTCTTTGGGCTTGATGCGAAGAAGAGTCGAGTTGTGTAGAGTACCTCGCTTGGTGGGTTTGATTCCCGTCTGGCGGGATATTCTTGCGTGTACGGCCAAATTGGTGCAACCCTGCAGGGATAATCTTCTCGAGAAGCCGTGTTTTCCGCGGTTATGGATTACTTGGTGAAAGTACTGGCTATCAAGTACTCAGGACAACTTAAACATAATGATCAAACATGTTACACCCAATGATTAATAACTTGACTAGTAATAGGTTGATGACATAATAACTTGATTCACTTTTAATACAACTGCGTGAGTTATCCTCGGATTGCTTCTTAATTTGGATAAGGGGCGAGATCCAGGATGGGTTTGTTTGAAGTTATATTTCAGTTGGTTACAACCCTCGATCTTATCTCCTTTCTGTTAGCCGGAAGTGTTAGAATCTCTGTAGATGGTTAGTGCAGCCAGTTGCAGCATCTTTTATATCCCCTCCCTTCCGTTGAACCCAAGGCATCTGTGCTTGGTGTTGACGGGTTACACTTTGGTGAATTGTGAGTCTTGCTTGCCAGTACGTTTATGTACTGACCCCTTTGGGGCTGTGGTTTCCGCAGACCTACGTTTCCGAGGATCTACATGGTGGCAACTACGTGGAGTATGACGAGACTGCCGACGAGTAGATAGCGGACCCGGGCAGGATCCGAGACTTCGTGGATGGGCTCCGTCTGTTTGTTCCCGGCCTCTTAGGCCTATTTGGTTCTTGTCTGTACTCAGACATGTTGAATGCTTCCGCTGTATTGTAATGATGTATTGTTGGGGCAGGTGCCCTCTGAATGATGGTATTTGCTATCTCTGCTCTAATGAGATCCATTTGCAACTTATTTCAATCTTTTGTGTCGTAGAGATCTGTTGTGATATCAGTTGTTCAACGCCGTTGACGTACCATGTGTGTATGGTTTGAAGTACGTCGACGGAAGTGCCTTTGATCTCTAGTGGATAGTTTACATCGACGATGGAATAGCAGGGCTTGTGTTGTCGCGCATAAGCGCAGGCCTACCAGGAAGCTGGGACGTGGGAGCAGTTATGCCCCATAATCCAAGCATGTGCTATCCAGTTCGTACGGTGAGTATCCCCTAGAAAGCAGGGTGCGACAAATGGTATCAGAGCCTGTCTGCCTGTAGGATCCCTTTTTACTGGTCGCAGTTGAGTCTAGAAACTATTTTGTAGCAATATAGGAAAAATGAAACGTGAGAGTAGGAATTCTGTTCTTTTTCTTCTTTTCCCCACCCTCCCTCCCTTTTCTGGTAAGGAAGTGCAACGTTGATTTCTCCCTTCTCATCTAAACTTTCAAGTTAGGATTTCACGTGTTTTGGGTTTTCCATAGTACCTCAGGAGTTTTGTTCTCGTGTTTTCCCGGTGTTGCTTCAATATCCTGTTCTTCTAAAGAACATTTCGTCAGTTGAAATCTTGTTGTTGTTTCCACTTCAATTCTTCTACCGGCGTCTAATCAAACTTTCCCCGTTCATTTCCTAAACTCTATTCCAGCTAAAGTATTGTTTGATACCGGAGCATCACATCCTTTCGTGTCAAAATCTTGGCCACAACAAACTACCTAATTCTGGTTCCACTAAGCAATCAAATCACTGTTCACTCTCCGGGATCTCAAATGTTGACTTCCAAGTTCAGTCACAGAAATCAAATTCTAATGGGAGGCCACATATTCCTTGTTTCTCTCATGTTTCTTGGCAATTCTGACATTGATGTCATTCTTGGTATTGATTTGATGTCAATAACTCTGTTCCACCCTTATTACAGATAGTCTATTCTCCAAATGAATCAAATTCTATCCAGCTATACACCCTCCATACAAAACCTATACCTCTACTAATATTGTTCCGGTGGTTTGCAAATTCCCTGACGTCTATCCAATGTGCACGATGTGTTTCACGTGTCACAGCTCAAGAGGATCTTCGCAAGAAGTATCCGGACCTTTTCCTTTCTCAGTAGGAATCTCGGGGCGCGATTCCATCAAGGGGGGCGTTTTGTAACAGCCCAAGTATGAAAACCTACCAATTAGAATGTTTGATTTCTTGTTTATTAAAGTATTGCATCATGGCATCATGTTTATTTCCCTTGTTGCATTTGTTTCTTTTGTTTTGCATCTGTTAATCTTTGTTTTCACAATGAAAATCAAACAATTTCAACTGCCTTGTTTTCATACTTGTTCTGTTACAACTTTTGGAATAAAAATAACAAGTGAAAACAACCAATTTGTTCCATTTTATTCCATGTTGATCACTCCTTAACTTGTTGGTTTTAATCAAACAATTAATTCAATCAATTAATTCAAATTCAAATCAAATGCATCAAACAGAACAATTTTGAACTTATAAACTTTAACAAGCCAATCAACTAATTTAATCACTTTGATCAATAGGGTTCCCCTATTAAAATCCTTGCTTTCAATATTAATCTATTAATTTCTAAATTGCTCAATTCAAACCAAAACATTCAAAACAGAACCCAATTTGAAATTATAAAAATAATAACCAAAACATTTTATACTCTTGTTTCCAATCAAAACTTTTGGATCAATCAATTAAAGTGGTTGTTTAAATACTCATTTTAAATACTCAAAAATCATCTAATTTGATCTATTTTCCAAACAGCACAAAAACTTAACCATTTTTGAAATCCATCTTTGCTAACTGTTTGAAATTAACATCACAATCACCCCCTAATTTTCCTGGGATTTTTACTAACCACAAACCCTCCTTTTCTTTCATTTTTGGTTTCAGCAAAAAAAAAAAGAAACAGAAATAATAAAAGAGAAAACGGCGCGCAGCACCTAAGCCTTACCCCGGCCCAGCCCAACTAAACCTATCCGCAGTCGGCCCGCATACCCTTTCGCTGCCGTCACCGTCGTCCCGCGGTACGGCAGCACATCCGTGCGTGCCACCGCGGCACTGTCGCCGTTCGACGGCCGATCGCGCGCCACTCCGGGCTATTTAGCTAGCCCTAGCTTCCCTGGCGCCTAACCCTAGCTATCGGCCACCCTCTCCCCTCGCGATCGCCGCCGTCTACTCCCTCTGCCACCTGCCTTCCCCTACTGAATCTCGCCACCGTCAACATTCTCTGAAACCGACTTGGCCGCCGCCGATACCGTGCGCCAGCTCCCCAATCGACCACGGGGATCGACACCCCGTGTCTCCCTCAACCTCGACGACACCGAATCGGCCGCGGCGAACCACTGGATCGACGCCGCGTCCCTCGTCGTCTCCGGCCACCGCGACACCCTCTCTGAACTTCTGCTCGTCGCCGTCGCAGTCGACCGCCGTCTTCCACGCCGAGCACGGGGATCGAGCCAGCACCTCCCCGTCGTCCTTCTGGACACCTACATCGCGCGCGAGCGGGCCCGTAGCCACGCCGCCATCCAAGTTGTTGTCGCCGGCCACGTCGTCCCCGCGCCTCTGCTTCCGCGAGCAACGCCGGTGAGCACACGGCCATTCCCCGCTTCCCCTCCTCTCTGTCATGCCTCCGTGCACGCACTGCACTGCACCCCGCACCACCACCTTGCAGCAGCACAAGCACCTCGATCACGAGCTCGTCGGTGATCGCCGCTGTCGATGCTCCGTCAGTTCGAGGTTGGTGTTGTTCGTCAGAAATTCAGAACCCCGCGCAACACTTCAACCTGTCACCAACACGTTAACTGACAAGAAACATAGCGCACCCCACTGGTTCCGAGCGAGCGCGTGCTAGCGAAAGATCGCGAGTTCGAGCCTGGCTCGCGGGAGAAAACCCCACCCCTTTTTGCTCCCTTCGCTGACAGGGAGGGCCCCCTGTCAGCCTCTCCCGCTGCCACGCAAGCGTCCAGTGGCGCTAGGCCCACTGGCAGGGGCCAGAGTAGAACTCCAGCGCGTAACAAAAGTTTTTCAACATGTTTTCCTTCAAAACCAGTCCTTTAAATTACAGTTTGGTCCTCCCTTTTAATTTGTTAATAACTTACAAAATATAACTCCAATAAAATAAAGTTATATATGTTTATTGCTCTAAATTAAATGATCTTTCCAAATAATTCATTTGTTTACTGTTTTGAAATTCCAAAATGCAATTCCAATTTGAATTCAAATAATTCAAATGCAATTTGCTAAATTCAATAGCTAATTCATTATTAATCCAAATAATGTAAATAAAATATGTTTTCCATACCCTTTTGCATAACCTTTTCAAATATAATTTTTGTTTCCTGGTTTGAATAATTTAAATTGTTTAAATAATTTAATACTTGTTTAATTCAATTAAATTTGATAAAATCATAACTTGCTTAATATAAAATATTTTTGAACATGCAAAATATGTTTTCAAACCATCAAAGTGTGAACTTTTCAAATGTGAATTTGAATTTATGTTTTGAACAAATAAAATTCAAATAAAATTCACACTTGTTTTAAATTCAATTAAAACTTGTTTAATATTGTTTAATTCATAATAAATTTATCCTAATTCAAATTTCAATATTTGAAACATGTAATCCAACTAAAATTTGATGTTCTTTTCAAATATAAACTTTGTTAATTGTTCTGAACACCTTAAATTGTTGAAAACAACAAATTACTTGTGTGACATGTTTAAGTAACCAAATTTTCCTAAACTTAATAAATGATTTCCAAAACTTGTTAAATCCTTTTTCACTTGCATCTATCATTGTTATTTGTTGTTATTTAGTTGTTATCATCATGAATGCATCATGCTAACAACTCTCACATAATAATTTAATTGTAAACCATTTGTTTCCACTTATTTCAATGGATCTTTTCCATATGCAATCCAATTGCATATGGGTCCAATTAAATTGTGTTATCTTGTCAAGTAGTTTATTTTGATGCATCTATTAACATGACATGCATCATCCCATGTTTGTGCACCTATGCCATGATATTGATTGTTTATCTTTCTGCATTGTTTGTTTGCTTCTTCTCGGATACACGACGACGTTGAGACCGACGATACTTACGACATCCCTTCTAAGGAGTTAGCTCAGTACCAGGCTACTGGGTTTGCAGGCAAGTTATCACTCACATGAACCATCGTGTTCCTTTCAACATTGATTACCGATACTTTCCGTTGTTCTTTCCTGCTAGCCTTAGTAGTTGTTGTTTCTGTTACGAACCCATCACATGAATCCCTTAACCTTGATATTGCCTCACCTCCATACCTATAACCATTGCTTGTTGCCCGTGTCTTACTAGCATGCTTAGGTTGTTTTGCTCGAGTCTGTTACCCGTTACTTTCTGTTACTATTTCTATTACGTTGTGGGGGCTCGATGTTTAATCAATCAATCATGCTTATGTTGTTATTAATAATAATTTGATGATAAGGCACCGGCAGGAGGCCCTGTGTGGTTTTGAGGCCTGCTAGTGTCGACCCTAATAGGAAAAGGGTCTTGTCTACTGATCCATGATGAGCGCACTAACCGCATGTGGGAAGCGAGTATGGGCGCCCCCCTCAATTTGATTCGATTCGCATCTCGTCCAAATCGCCTCATTTAGTTCGTGTTTTCTATTTGTCGCATGCATGTTTTTGCGAGCCCAGGCCAGGGTGGAACTTTTGTAGTCGGCATATAGGGGGACACGTTCTTAGAGTGCTATGAGGGTCCATTTTCTTCTGGGCTCGATTAGCCGTGCGCCCAAGGTTCTTTGGGCTTGATGCGAAGAAGAGTCGAGTTGTGTAGAGTACCTCGCTTGGTGGGTTTGATTCCCGTCTGGCGGGATATTCTTGCGTGTACGGCCAAATTGGTGCAACCCTGCAGGGATAATCTTCTCAAGAAGCCGTGTTTTCCGCGGTTATGGATTACTTGGTGAAAGTACTGGCTAACAAGTACTCAGGACAACTTAAACATAATGATCAAACATGTTACACCCAATGATTAATAACTTGACTAGTAATAGGTTGATGACATAATAACTTGATTCACTTTTAATACAACTTCGTGAGTTATCCTCGGATTGCTTCTTTGGATAAGGGGCGAGATCCAGGATGGGTTTGTTTGAAGTTATATTTCAGTTGGTTACAACCCTCGATCTTATCTCCTTTCTGTTAGCCGGAAGTGTTAGAATCTCTGTAGATGGTTAGTGCAGCCAGTTGCAGCATCTTTTATATCCCCTCCCTTCCGTTGAACCCAAGGCATCTGTGCTTGGTGTTGACGGGTTACACTTTGGTGAATTGTGAGTCTTGCTTGCCAGTATGTTTATGTACTGACCCCTTTGGGGCTGTGGTTTCCGCAGACCTACGTTTCCGAGGATCTACATGGTGGCAACTACGTGGAGTATGACGAGACTGCTGACGACTAGATAGCGGACCCGGGCAGGATCCGAGACTTCGTGGATGGGCTCCGTCTGTTTGTTCCCGGCCTCTTAGGCCTATTTGGTTCTTGTCTGTACTCAGACATGTTGAATGCTTCCGCTGTATTGTAATGATGTATTGTTGGGGCAGGTGCCCTCTGAATGATGGTATTTGCTATCTCTGCTCTAATGAGAGCCATTTGCAACTTATTTCAATCTTTTGTGTCGTAGAGATCTGTTGTGATATCAGTTGTTCAACGCCGTTGACGTACCATGTGTGTATGGTTTGAAGTACGTCGACGGAAGTGCCTTTGATCTCTAGTGGATAGTTTACATCGACGATGGAATAGCAGGGCTTGTGTTGTAGCGCATAAGCGCAGGCCTACCAGGAAGCTGGGACGTGGGAGCAGTTATGCCCCATAATCCGAGCATCTGCTATCCAGTTCGTACGGTGAGTATCCCCTAGAAAGCAGGGTGCGACAGAACTTCACGCCTGACGTAGTTTGCCGCACGGTGGGCGCCAACTGTCGAGACATCGTTGTAGTTTCCATAGACGGGGGTGCCATGAGACTACGGTAGAGACGTGGGGTAACGAGATCGCGTGGTGGACAGTGAACACAGGATTTACCTAGGTTCGGTACGTCGCGACAGTACGACGTTCCTACTCCTACAATCTCACTAATCAGGGCTAAAGCCTGTGTATAGAATTACAATGTGAGGTTTAGATCTAGCTATTCGCAGAGGATCAACTTCCCGGCGAGTTAGCCTATAGCTTCTTCACTGTTATTTGTTATCAAACTTATCTCCCATCCGGCTTTATATAATAGCCGGATTAGGGCTTACAGAATAGGAAACCTAGAAGACTACGGTAACTATAACTTGGAAAGTAAGGAATCCGTCTTCTCCTCCAAGCCAGATCACGTGGGCCGTGATCCGGGTCCTTTTAGAATCCGGCTTCTGTGCGTAAGGTTACTGGGCCGCCCAATGGACCATAGCCCACTACCGCTTGGGCCACCCTGGTTCCGGCACTTATGACTACCATCTAATATACCCCTATTTGGTATATATCCGACACAGTGGTTTTGATAGGTTGGCTAAAATGGTATGGTCTAATCCGGTGATGGAAGATACTCCCATTCGAAAATGGAATAATAAAATGTGAAATTTGCGTAAATATCTGCAAGAGTGGGCGGTATGATTAAAAAACAAAAGGCTCACATGTGTTCCATTTTTTATGATTACATCAACTTACATAAGTAAGTATGATTTTAGCGAAGGAAATTGTACTAAAATCAATTAAATGCACAAGTAGCACGTATGATGTGAGAAGAGGAGCTTCTAATTGTACCAGAGATAAAATTCACAATTTATCCTTGAGAGACAATCGAATACGCGATATTTATGCTGATGACATAATAAGAATAAACTATTAATTCTCTTAATCAGGAGGAGGGCCTGTTTGAAGGACACGATCATCTAAAGAAGTATATTACGAAATATTATATACGTTTCTTTGGGGATTAACAGGAAGGGAAATTTTCTCCGGATGAATCGCGAATAGATGACATTCCCCAAGTATCCACTAAGGAAAAAAAAATCTTATGGCTCACTTCAGAAAACAAGAGATCAGAAAGGGAGTGTTTCAAATGGAGCCAATAAGGCATCAGACCAGATGAATGCAGTGCTGAGTTTTACCATTAGTTCTGAGATGTCAGTATGGACTATCTTATGAAATTATTGGGATGCTTGGACACCAAACAACTAGATTTATGTCGCCTTAACTTTGGGGGAATCCTTTTGTTACCTAAGATCTTGGAGGCGGAATGTATACAACAGTATTGTCCTATGAGTCTACTTAATGCTATTTTCCAAATCTTTACAAAAGTTGCAACCATTGCCTTAAATTCAGTGGCTGATCATCGATTAAACATACACAAACTATAATTATGCGAGGTAGGAATATCTTTGATGGGGTTGTCATCCTGCACAAAACTGTACATGAGATGCAGCGTAAGAAACATAATGGTGCAATATTCATAACTGTCTTTGAAATAACATATGATAAGGACAATTGGTCGTTCCTCCAACAGACGCTCAGAATGAAAGCTTTCTCGGAAAAGTGGTGTGCTTTGATTCTCAATTTTTTTTCTCCAGGTAAGGTGGCTGTTAAAATCACCAATGACGTCTGCCGCTACTTCATAACAAAGAAAGTATTATGGCAAGGTGATCCTCTATCGACCACACTATTTAATATAGTGCATGATATGTTAGCAATCATGATTGAACGTGCAAAATAAGACTGATGACCGAATTGAGCGGGAGTTCCACACCTTGTGTACGGGGGACTATCTATTCTTGAATAAGCAGATGAGAAGATCTTTTTTACATAACACGACCTAGATAAAGCAAGAAAATTGAAATTAAATGTGTCAACATTTTCTTAGTTATCTGGATTAAGGATTAATTCACATAAAATTGAATTGTTTTATTTGGGTGAAGCCCTGAATGCAACTTAACAATATGATGAACGATTTGGTTGTGAGCAAGGTTAAATTCCTATAACGTATTTGGGTATACAAATACATTATAAGAGATTGACTAATGTGGAATAAAAACATGTCGAAGAACGGCTTCAACATTGTCTTTCAACATGGAACGGAAAGCTAATTCCCCGGGTGGTACATTGGTTCTCATTAATTTGGTACTGAGAAATATGGTATTGTGTATGATATTCTTATTCCGGATTCCAACATGTTACTTATAAACTTTGGATTACTTCTGACGGAGACTGGCTAAATGAAATGTTGTTTGCCGTCAAAGGGTTAGTGAGGACTGGGTATTCATGACCTTAAGGTTAAAAATTCATCCCTTCTTGGTAAGTGGCTTTTTAAATTGCTTACGAAAGATGGTGTCTGAAAAATTCTTCTTAGGCAAAAATAATACTTTGGCACAAAGGCGTTATCTTAAATCCATTGGAAATTTGTCGATTCTCACTTATGGGTTAGCCAAATGGAGACAAAGAAAAAATTCTTTCATTTTGGAGTATTTAAGATTAAACATGGATCGGAGATCAGATTCTAGGAGGACAGATGGTTAGGTAATACCACGTATGACAACAGTATTCAGATCTATACACGATTTTCGGTAATAAAGGAGATACTATAGCCAAGGTCATGCAGTCTACAACCCTGATTTAAAGGGGATGTAGCATAGAGAACAAAAAAATTCCCTAGAGGATGCAAGCAATGGGTAGTGAGAGTTCTAAATGAAATTACCCTCAAATACCAAAAAACGTTACGAGATCAAATCTCTTGGATGATGAAGACCACCACTTTCCAATCTCAAGATCGCGAATAAAAGCGCAGCAACCCGGAAGAGCTTCCGCACTCGGTCACACGTACGGCCTGACGACGACCTCTGCTTCCTCGATCCAGAAGGGCAACGGAAGTAGTGGATCCACAAGAAATTCCAAAGTCACGACAGTAGTGTGGTGGATAAAACTAATTGGTCAGGGCTACGCCAAGCGCATGACCAAGAGATGGAGCAGCAGGAGGAGGGACAGGGAGATGACACAAGTGAGTGTGGAAGAGGGATCTCTCACTCTCTATTTATAGGAGGGGGGCAGCCCATAAGGTGGATGGGAACGCATGGTACCCCCACCTCTTCCCGTCTTCATGTGAGTGGACACTCCACTCACACTAACTCACACCTGCACTAAAAAATTCCAAAAGTTTTCTTTAATAAATAAATAAAACAATTTCATTTATATGTTATAATATTTTTTAAATCAATTAACAAACATTACCTACACCCTTGGACTATTTGTTCAGTATATTAACAAACATTCGACAATTATTCACTTAAACTATTTTAATATTATACGAAATAAGATGTTGTCCAAATTTTTATAAAACGGGTCGTCAAACCTTAAATTTGTCACCCTATGATTTGTGAATTATGTAGACATGATCGATACACATTTGTGGTCAATAATCAATAGCGGGCGTGGAGATCCGTAATGACTCATGCATATTTAACGATGAATCTGGTGATTGTGTGCTCCATAAAAGTCGTAAACGATTCCTGATATTTTACTTGTTCGACATTCGATTATTGATATCAACCATACTTAGTTCAGTATTGTAACCAACAAGTACTCTTTTAATCGTTCTGTGAAATGACATCCCTGTAAGCGTCGATGTGATATCACCAATTTTCTCATCTTGTAATTTATCCAGGAGGGTATGCAACAATGGATTCATATATTGTAATTGTAACTCAACACTCTTTGTACATATTTTTGAAAATTGTAATTTTTTTTACACGCTAGGAGCTTTCCCTACAGTTTATTGTTACAAAAAAATGTTCATGTCCCACGGACCCTTCCCCCAAGTACTATGAGCCTTGTCTTCTTCGGCCTCGCAGATGGCCTTGAACTCCAGGTAGTCAGATTCGTTGATAAGAGGATCATTCGCATTAATCTCCGAAGGTTTAATCCTTTGTAATCATTACCCTTACCTGGTGTCTCCAACTGCTGAGGGCGGTGCTCATCTTCGTGAGGGCGGCATTGTTTATAGGATTATCGACGGATTCTGTGTTATTGTACTTGTTCGCGGATCATCTTTCTGGCAATGGGAATTTGTATTGGGCGTGCAACTTCCTGAATAGGAGCTCGCAATAATGCTGATTATCCTGAATAGGTCCCGGTCGTGATCTTGACGGTCTCCGAGACAATGCACCCACATTGATTTCCCGATTTCATTTAAATCTTGGTCACGAGTTCACAGAAGTTCGGAGCTCAAGCCATACAGAGCGTATGGCTAGACATACCAGTTCTTACATCTGCACCAGAGACAGAGCTGACCCAAAACTAACAGAGAACAAACAACAGCAGCTACAGAGATTTGTCTAGGAACTTGAAAGTGCAATATGGTCAACTAGAGGGGGGGGGTGAATAGGTGACCTACAAATTTTAATTCTTTTTCATTTTTAATGGGGCTTTTAAGAGAGTAAATGCTTGATTACCTAAATGTGCAACTAAGTGAAAACCCTAGGTGATACAAAGCAAGTAGCAGCGGAAATACGGAACGGTACAAGATGACAACAAGTGAAAGCACGGAGACAAGGATATGTTTCCCGTAGTTCCTTCTTAAAAGAAGTACGTCTATGTTGGAGAGGTGGGGAGCCACCTAGGCGCTCCTCAATAGCACGGATGTGCACACCTTGTTCTCCTTGAGCTTCTCCGGTGAGGGAGATTCTCGTTTCGACTATGAGGTCGACTTGAAGGCGTTGACCAAACCTTTACAAGGGGTTGAGGCTACTCCACAAGTGAGATGGAGGCTCTCAACAATCGAAGCTTCTTGCTACAAGGTGGAAGCTACAAGCACTAGGGTTTCCCTTGGATGACAAAGCAACCAAGAGATTACAAGATCCCAAGAGTTGTGGTGTGGGTACACACGTTTTGGCTTGGTGGAAAGGTAGATCTAGTCCTCCTCCATGAGATCCTTGAAGGGCATCGAGTTTGGTTGGAGGAGGAGGGAGATCGGGGCGATTTGAGCTCTACAACAATGGAGGAGAGAGAGGAATGGACAAGCTGCCTATCTAGAGGAAGAAGACAGCTATTTATAGGCTCCTCCAAATTCTGACCGTTGCAGTCTTGTGGGACCGGAAATTTCCGGGGTAAAGGCCGGAATATTCCGGTCTGAGTTGGCCGGAAATTTGAAAACTCCGGGGGGCGGATAATTGAAATAACCGGGGGCGGAATTTTCCGCCCCAATACTCCGCCCCCATTTCTGTGCGCAGGCATCAACATCTTGACGAAAATTGCTAAGGACCAAGGGCCGGAGATTTGCTCCGGAAATTTCCGGGGCAAATTTCCGCCCCACCCTCTGGGCGCGGGCAATGTGAAGTAGACCAATTTCTGCTAAGTCCTTGAAGGCCGGATTTTTGGCCCGGAAATTTCCGGGGCAAATTTCCAGACTGGCTTCTGTGCGCGGGCAGACAAACACTTAGTCGTTTTCGTGGAAGCCAGAAAGGAGGCCGGAAATTTCCGGTTGGATGGCCGGATAATCCGCCACATAAGTCCCGGAATTTCCGCCCTATATACTGAAAAATCCGGTGGCTGAATTTCCACAATAGAGAGCTTCTCTTTGATCTTTTGACAAGAATATACTGATGATCATCTAGGACAATAGCTGCACAGACTGAACCACATTGTTAGATAGGAGATATCCGTGTTAGCATCATCACCAAAATCATTAGAGGGATCATGAGCTTTCAATCTCCCCCTTTTTGGTGAATGATGACAACACGGGTATTTGCAGGGAATAAAGCTAACAAAGCAGGATATGAAAAACATCACAGATAGCATATATAGGAGACATGCCTCCCAATAATAATAGTTCAACATAAAGGACGAGTACGGTAGAACGAAGTTCGAAAAAGACGCACGAAAAACGGAAATGGCAACGAAGAACAAACGAAACCCTCCCAAGCAAATCCCCACGATCATCTAATTCTTCTCCCCCTTTGGCATCAAGACACCAAAAAGAGAAAAGAGATAGCTACGTCCCATGGAGCACACTCTAGGCCTGGGTGTCCTCTTCGTCCTCTTCAGCTTCACTGTCGGTGGCAGTCTCCATGTCCTCATCTTCATCAACACCGATATCCCAGTCAACGTCACGGTTGTTCCAGTTCTTGTAAGCAACCCGAGGAGGAGGAAGAGGTGGCACAGTGGGAGTCTTGAGGGCAGTCATGATGTGGTGCTGGTTCTCTAAAATAGTGCGGCGCTCCACATAGGCAGCATAGTTCTCCTTGTGGACGCAAACCATCAAGCTCAGCACCTTCTCAACGGCACGAGCAAGCCACGAGCGCTTCTTCTTCCCAGGAGGAGGAGGACGCATGCGAGCATCCCTGTGGCCCTGTCCAGTTGCACCAACATTATGAGCGGCCTGTTGAGTGTGTGCAGACTTCTTATAGAGATTAACGTCCTTGTGATCCTCACAGTCCAGCTCCAAGTCTTCTCGAAGTGCTTCAGGATAGCGTGCCTTGATGAGCTTCATGATGTAAGGGGCATATGGAGGCACCTTACGATGGAAGAGAGCATAGTGGATCTCATTGAAAATGAAATCCATCACATCAATCCGGTGAGCCTCCATATCAGTCATATCAGTCTCAGAGAAGGTCAAGAAGGCATGGTGCATAAGGTTGACCAAGCCACCGCGAATAGCATCATTATTCCCCGCGCTTGGAGCAATGGACTCCCTGAGCATGCGCAAGAGGATATCATAGACTGGAAAGAGGCCTTTAGCCGATCCAATAGTGCCTTGAGAACCATAGAGCTCAGCAAGCCTGTTCTTCTCATACTCTTCCCCATGGATATGCATACGGTGGCCCTGAGGAGTGTTGAGGCCAGCAAACGGATAGTCAAGCACAGTGGCAAAGTCATGAAAGTTTGCAGTGAGCAGGTGAGGGCCGGACATCCAAGTCATCCCAATTTCTTTAGAATCATCAATGACAAGAGTAGCAAAGAACTGCTGGATGTAGGTGGTGTTGTAAGAGCAACGAGTCTCCATAAGTGGACGCAAACCAAGAACCTCAGCAAGCTGAACAGAAGGGTTGAAGTAATCTGGGTTGGCAGCAAGATGAGCAAAATTGATTACTTTCATGGGGCACACTTGTTTGCTCATTACGGTGTACACTTGCTTGAAGAGGGTCTCCTGCTCGACATGCCAAAAGCATGAGTCAATAGTGGGGTCCTGAGTGCTCTCCGTGTACCAAGTCTTGTTACGCCATGCCTTAAACTCAACAATGGGCATGGTGCCCACGTTGAGAGTTGCCTTTCCTTGCTGCCTACCAGCTCTGCGAGCAGCCCGATCAGCCTCACGTTGCTGCTCATATGCGCGCTGAGTATCTCTTTCACGCCGGCGAGTCTCATTGTCTTCTACAAAGGTCCCCTCCTCATTTTCTGTCAGATGACGGAGGCGTTTGCGGGAACTGAGCAGCTTGCCAGACCTAGAGGTGGAACCATCTGCGAGAAAAGCAAAAGAAAGCCAAAGAAAAAGCAAACAAACATCAAAAACGGGGGCTCACGAAATGAGGAATGGAATATTGTGGAGTTCTGGTGTAGAGTCAGTATAGGCCGGAAATTCCGGTCATGGAGACAGAAATTCCGGAGGGCGGAAATTCTGGCCACAGGGCGAATTTCCGGGGTGCGGAAATTCCGGCCCTGGGCGGAAATTTCCGGCCTGCGGGATTTTCGAATTCCAGATCTGAATCTGGGCCTATAACGAATCTAGAACATGGGATCTAGTACGAGGATGAATAGATGGTACTTTGTGGCAAAGAACCATGCTAGAACAGGAGAAACACTAGATATAGTGATAATGCATCTACTCAACCCGAAATTTTGCGGAGAAAACGAACACGTACCAGGATCCATGACAGGAAAGGACGTGCGGTCTCTTGATCCGCAAGGGAAGAGGAGAGGATGAGGAGGGGAGGCAAAGAGGCCTCCCGGAAGTCTCGGAGGCGGCGGCGGCTGGCTGGGGCGAGTGGAGAGACGAGGGGAGGAAAACAGTGCGGAACCGTCGCCTCCCGTCGCCCTTATATAGCCCCAGGCCAAGAGCACCGGAAATTTCCGGTGTTTAATGCCGGATATTCCGGGGCCCGGAGATTTGGGCCGGAATATTCCGCCCAAATATCCGGTGTGCCTTCTGCGAGCGGGCACGCTGGATAGTTGGGGTATTATTCGAGTCCAAATCTTCCTCCGGAAATTTCCGTGGCTTAAGACACGGAATATTCCGGGCCCCGGATGTTTGGACCGGAAATTTCCGCTGAAATTTCCGGTGTGCCTTCTGCGAGCGGGCACAGCGAAACTTAGCAAAATTTCTGAGTCAAACGTCGTAGGGCCGGAATATTCCGGTCCTGAGCCGGAATTTCCGGAGTGCCAATGCCATCCAAGATTTTGTGGAAGATGGATCAAATCGTGAGCCTCCAAAAAATGCAAAAAGACACAAACAATCGAACAAATACGAGGAAAACATCAACCAAAACACATTCACAAGGAAAAAGTTGGTGGCCGGAGCCACCGTGTTTGAGTGACACCAAGGAGCCGCGAAGATGTATCTTGGACTCAAGAGTATCACTCACGTTTTAAGCACCATAAGTCACGAACTGACTAGATATGCATTACATTTTGATTGTTTTACGCATGATAGGTGGAGTGTTCGTTCATGAGTTGAACTACGCTCCCCCTATGTCCATGCCTACATCTAGACTAGATAGCACATATAGTGAAGGTACACATGCAAGGGTTCAAGAGAAGTTAGACGCATCGATCACATTTAGTTCATTCCTCAAACCCCGAAATCTTGGTTCATCAAGGGCCTTCGTGAAGATATCCGCGAGTTAATCCTTGGTTGCAACATAGGAGAGGTCAATATCACCCTTCTCAACATGATCCCGAATAAAGTGATGTCGAATCTCAATGTGCTTCGTCTTGGAGTGAAGAACGGGATTGTAGGCAATCTTGATGGCACTCTCATTGTCGCACAAGAGAGGAACGTTGTCGAAGATGATGCCATAATCTCTCAATGTTTGCCTCATCCAAAGTAATTGAGCACAACAACTAGCCGCGGAGATGTATTCGGCCTCAGTGGTAGAGAGAGCAATGCAGTTTTGTTTCTTGGACGACCAACATACCAATGAGCGGCCAAGAAATTGACAACTTCCGGATGTAGATTTCCTATCCGTCTTCTCTCCCGCATAGTCCGCATCCGAATACCCAATGAGCTGAAAGCTTGAACCCTTGGGATACCAAAGACCAAAGTTTGGGGTATGAACTAAATATCGAAAGATACGCTTAACCGCTTCAAGATGACTTTGTCTTGGGGAGGCTTGAAACCTTGCACATTTACCAACGCTATACATAATATCGGGTCTAGATGCACAAAGGTAGAGCAAAGAGCCAATCATGGAGCGGTATACCTTTTGATCTACCTCTTTACCATTCGGATCGGGTTTCAAATCAACCGTCGTGGACATGGGAGTCTTCATAGGTTTAGCATCATGCATATTGAATCGCTTGAGCATATCTTGAGTATACTTGGCTTGCTTGATGAATGTGCCTTCGGGATGTTGCTTGATCTCAAAGCCAAGAAAATACTCCAATTCTCCCATCATAGACATCTCGAACTTGTCCGTCATAAGCTTGCAAAACTCATCATTGAAAGCAACGTTAGTGGAACCAAAGATGATATCATCCACATAGAGTTGGCATATGAACAAGTCACCTCCGACCTTTTTGGTGAAAAGGGTGGGATCGATTAAACCAACATTGAACCCTCGATCTACCAAAAACTCTTTAAGGTGTTCGTACCACGCACGTGGAGCTTGTTTAAGCCCATATAGCGCCTTATCGAGTTTGTAGACATGATCGGGGTGGTTGGGATCTTCGAAACCCGGAGGTTGCTTGACATAAACCAACTCATGGATGGGACCATTCAAAAAAGCACTTTTAACATCCATTTGTTGCAATTTGAAGTTATGATGAGAGGCATATGAAAGTAAGATACGAATAGATTCAAGACGAGCAACGGGAGCGAATGTTTCACCGAAATCGACACCTTCGACTTGAGAGAAGCCTTGAGCCACCAATCTAGCCTTCTCTTTGCTCTACGAGCTAGCATCTCCTCCAAAGTTTCCTTGGATAGTACTTGATCATCACCTTCATCATTGGAGACATGTCCACCTTGGTCTTGATCATTGATGGGAGGTGGATCCCTTATGTGATGAATTGTATCACCACCATGTGTATCTTGTTCTCCATTATGAGCTTGGCCTTCATCATGAGCTTGGCCTTGAGTGTTTGCTTGGCCTTGAGGTGAGGCATGAGGGCTTGGTGCATCTTGTTGGGTAGCATGGTTATCAATGGATGTAGTCAATGGCTCCACTTGTGTAGAGCATAGTCCTTCTCCCTCCGTCATCCGGTTTTCCTCAATGGGGATTATTTCACCAACCCCCATTCTTCTTATGACGATGGGAGGAATTGCATCTCCTACAAAACCATGATCTATACGGCCCCCTTGGGACCCATTGTCCTCATCGAACACCACGTCTATAGCTTCTTCAACTTGTCCGGTGGATTTGTTGTAGACTCTATAGGCGTGAGAGTTTGTGGCATAACCAACAAAGATACCCTCATAAGACTTAGTCTCGAACTTTGACAAGCGTTTCCCTCTTTTGCGAATGAAGCATTTGCATCCAAAGACCTTGAAGTATGAAACATCCGGCTTCTTTCCCGTGAGAATCTCATAGGGGGTCTTGTTCAAAATCTTGCGGAGATATAATCGGTTGCTAGCATGACAAGCGGTGGAGACGGCCTCAGCCCAAAAGTTGTAAGGAGAAGAGAACTCCGCAATCATGGTACGAGCCGCATCCATAAGAGTCCGATTCTTTCTCTCCGCCACACCATTTTGTTGAGGATTGTAGGGAGTGGAATATTGATGAGCAATGCCTTCCTCACTAAGAAATCCCTCAACGGTGTAGTTCTTGAACTCGGATCCATTATCACTCCGGATAGCCATGATGCTTGTATTATGTTGTCTTTCCACCAAAGTGATGAATTCGATGACCCGCTTTTGAGTCTCACTCTTTCTCTTGAAGAAGTACACCCAACAATATCGTGAGTAATCATCCACAATCACCAAGCAATACTTTTTGCCTCCAAGACTATCATATGATAGAGGACCAAAGAGGTCCAAGTGAATGAGCTCGAGGATTCTTGATGTAGTGATGTTCGTCTTGGTGGGATGTGCTTCTCCATGTTGCTTTCCTAGAACGCAAGAGCTACACACACGATCTTTGGCAAACTTAGCATTTGTTAATCCTAGAACGTGATTGCCACTTTGAAGGTCATGCAACGTCCTCATATTGGTGTGGGCTAACCGGCGATGCCATAGCCAACCCACATCAACTTTAGCCATTAGGCATGTCGCGGCACACGTGTCTCCTTTGGAGAAGTCCACTACATACATGCCGTTCTCGACATGCCCAACAAAGGCTACTTTAAGAGTCGTTTCCCAAGTGACAATCACATTCTCCTTATTAAAGAAAGAGGTAAAACCACTTTTAGCAAGTTGAAGAACCGAGATGAGATTGTAGCCAAGGGACTCAACAAGAAGAACATTCTCAATTGACAAGTCATTTGAGATTGCTACCTTGCCTCGTCCCAATACCTTTAGTTCGGAGTTGTCACCAATAGTGACGCAATTGAGATGAGGTAATGGAGGATGAATATCACTCATTGCGTCATTGCTTCCGGTCATATGTTGGGATGCACCACTATCCACCGTCCATTTGCTCGAACCGGAAGCACTTCCCTACAATAGATTAGTTGCTTGATTTAGGGACCCATCTTTGAATGGGTCCTCTCATGTTAGCGACAAGGGTCTTAGGAACCCAAATACTCCAATGATAATCGTCACCATAAGAAGTACCAACATATTTAGCATATACATGACCATCTCTAGATTTCATAAGAACATAAGATGGATTATATTTCCCGGCAAAGTTATTGTGAGTGGTGCTCCCCCTAGAGGTCTCACCACCCACAATGGTGTTGGTCTCCTTCCCTTTGGTCACCTCTCCCTCTTTCACAAATCTTACTTCTTGTGAGGAGGAGGTGACTCTCTTCTTGTTCTTCTTCTTGTACTTCTTCTTTGACTTGGCAATATAGCCAAGTCCCTCCTTTCCATTGTTGGCATGATGAGAAGCAATCTCATGGGAACTCTTCTCATTTCCTACAAGATTAGTTGTACCACAAGCATTGCTAGACAAGACATTCAAGCTAGAAAGTGAAGTGGATACAACTTGCTTTTTTGATTGTTGAGCTAGAAGATTGTCACGAGATTTGGTTAACTTGTCATGAATTTCCTTAAGAGACATGAACTCTTTTTCAAGTTTTTCATAACGAGTACCAAGTTCCTCGTGAGCAATTCCTAGCTTCAATTCTTCATGCTCAAGAGTTTTAATTAAGGCAAGAGATTGAGCATTTTCCTTCCTAAGCTTAGAGACACTTATGGCAAAGTTTTCTTCAAGACAAGACAATTTCTCCTCAAGTGAGGCACGAATGGAACGCTCATTATCAAGAGCTTTTTCAAGCTCTTGCTCATTGCAAATGTGACCTCCATGGCTTTCTAAGGTCATGATGATCTCCTCCTTTTCATCAACAAGAGAGTTAGCCTCATCAAGTTGCCTCAAAAGGGAGTTCACCTTTTCCTTAGTCTCACCCTTAAGGCTAGATAGCCATAAGCTTAACTCATTAGACTCACTATCCTCCTCACAAGCATTTTCAACACAATCCAATAACGAAGGAGGGTTAGTGACAATGGTCTTAGAGTTGGGAGAGCATACCGAAGTGGCTTTTGCCATAAGACATGTAGGTCGGGTATCCACATTCTCATTGGGGGATTCGAATAGAGAGATCGAAGGTGATGATGCGGTGGCCTTGGCGATGTGAGCAACTCCAACCACCTCATCTTCTCCTTCATCTCCGGAGATGTAAGTCTCAAGAACCGCCCCTTCTTGTACGTAGAGAGCTCTTGGAACCTTCCTTGCAAAGTTCTTGTTTTGAGGAGGCTTGGTCTTGTTCTTGCGAATGAGCTTGCCTTCGTTTTCTTCTCTTGGCTCAAAGGGGCACTCCTTCACGAAGTGGTTAGCGCTACCACAATTATAGCATGTCCTTGGTCGCTCCCCCTTCTTCTTGTAGTTCTTGTTTCGTGGAGGCCTTGGAGATCCGGTCTTGTGAGCTTCCCATCTCTTCCAATATCCATGCATAGCAAGGCCAATGCACTTGTGAGCTCCTGTGTAAGTATCTTCATAGTCTTCCTCATCATCATCATCTTCTTCACTTTCATCAACTCGAGCCATTGCTTTTGACTTTAATGCAAGGTTGGGAGACTTTCCCATCCCTCTAGAGCGAGCTAGAGCATCATCCGCACTCTTGTGAGAGAGAGAGATTGCGATGAACTCACTAAGAACACCTATGGAGTTGAGAGTATTGTAGTCCGCTCTTGTCCGGATGCTAGTGGCGAGATTCTTCTCGAAGGGTGTGATAGCCTTGACAAACTTCCTCTTTATCCATTCATCTGTGATCTCTTCCTTGCCAAAGTCTCTCAGTTGATTGGCGAGAGTGACAACTCGTCTATAGAGCTCTTCAGGAGTCTCATCCTCTTGCATAACAAAGTTCTCGGGGTTGTCAATGGCCACATCATACTTGGAGGACTGAATACTAGCATTTCCTTGAAACAAGGTATCAAGTTTGTCCCAAGCTTCCTTGGCGGTCTTGCAACCGCGAATGTGAGTGAGATGCTCCCTTGGGAGAGCCTTCTGGATAATAACAAGAGCAGTTTTGTTGAGTTGAGATTCAACATCCTCCCTTGGAGTCAAGTTGCTTGGATCATGAGGATGAAACCCATGGATCACGCTTCTCCACAATGCCGTACACGATCCTGAAATGTGAGATTCCATTTCAAACTTCCAAGAGGAAAATTCGTTAGTGTTAAGGATGGGTGGAACTCCAACATTAAGGATGTGTGGCATGGAAATGATTGGGTGGATGGAATCATAGTTTTGCGGTGGTGGAACTTTTGAATTGGACCCCGAACCATTAGCCGTTTGAGACTTGGAGCCACCGTCACTCTCCTTAGCTTTGGCTTTAGCCTTTTGTGCGGCTTTAGCCTTAGCTTTGGCAATGTTTTCTTCGATTTCGGAAATGTCCGGATTTGTTTCCTCATCCGAACTATCCTCGTCGGTGACATGGGGAGAGTGGGACGGCTCCTTGGTTCTACCCATCATGTTCTCCAACATCTTCTTGATGGAGGAGACCTCCGAGCCCACACTAGAGCTAACCTTCGACAATTGGGTTTGTATGGTACAAACCGTTGTCTCAAGGTTGGCTATAGTGTCGGCCATTTTGGAGAGCTCCTCCTTAGAAGTTTCGGGAACATCCCCGTTGACCATGATTACTCTTAGGCGGTTAAGCCCGATAAAAGAGCCGAGGCTCTGATACCAATTGAAAGTGCAATATGGTCAACTAGAGGGGGGGTGAATAGGTGACCTACAAATTTTAATTCTTTTTCATTTTTAATGGGGCTTTTAAGAGAGTAAATGCTTGATTACCTAAATGTGCAACTAAGTGAAAACCCTAGGTGATACAAAGCAAGTAGCAGCGGAAATACGGAACGGTACAAGATGACAACAAGTGAAAGCACGGAGACAAGGATATGTTTCCCGTAGTTCCTTCTTAAAAGAAGTACGTCTACGTTGGAGAGGTGGGGAGCCACCTAGGCGCTCCTCAATAGCACGGATGTGCACACCTTGTTCTCCTTGAGCTTCTCCGGTGAGGGAGATTCTCGTTTCCACTATGAGGTCGACTTGAAGGCGTTGACCAAACCTTTACAAGGGGTTGAGGCTACTCCACAAGTGAGATGGAGGCTCTCAACAATCGAAGCTTCTTGCTACAAGGTGGAAGCTACAAGCACTAGGGTTTCCCTTGGATGACAAAGCAACCAAGAGATTACAAGATCCCAAGAGTTGTGCTGTGGGTACACACGTTTTGGCTTGGTGGAAAGGTAGATCTAGTCCTCCTCCATGAGATCCTTGAAGGGCATCGAGTTTGGTTGGAGGAGGAGGGAGATCGGGGCGATTTGAGCTCTAAAACAATGGAGGAGAGAGAGGAATGGACAAGCTGCCTATCTAGAGGAAGAAGACAGCTATTTATAGGCTCCTCCAAATTCTGACCGTTGCAGTCTTGTGGGACCAGAAATTTCCGGGGTAAAGGCCGGAATATTCCAGTCTGAGTTGGCCGGAAATTTGAAAACTCCGGGGGGCGGATAATTGAAATATCCGGGGGCGGAATTTTCCGCCCCAATACTCCGCCCCCATTTCTGTGCGCAGGCATCAACATCTTGACGAAAATTGCTAAGGACCAAGGGCCGGAGATTTGCTCCGGAAATTTCCGGGGCAAATTTCCGCCCCACCCTCTGTGCGCGGGCAATGTGAAGTAGACCAATTTCTGCTCAGTCCTTGAAGGCCGGATTTTTGGCCCGGAAATTTCCGGGGCAAATTTCCGGACTGGCTTCTGTGCGCGGGCAGACAAACACTTAGTCGTTTTCGTGGAAGCCAGAAAGGAGGCCGGAAATTTCCGGTTGGATGGCCGGATAATCCGCCACATAAGTCCCGGAATTTCCGCCCTATATACTGAAAAATCCGGTGGCTGAATTTCCACAATAGAGAGCTTCTCTTTGATCTTTTGACAAGAATATACTGATGATCATCTAGGACAATAGCTGCACAGACTGAACCACATTGTTAGATAGGAGATATCCGTGTTAGCATCATCACCAAAATCATTAGAGGGATCATGAGCTTTCAGAACTTAGCCAGCAGTAGCTTGCAGGTTTGTTCCTGGGCATCTTTGATAGCCTTGCCGTTGCCGAAGTATCCTCCGACGAACAGCGACGACGAGAAACCGGCAAGACGTACAGATACACACGTACAAGCTAAGTAGGCACCTCAATCGATCACATGCGTACTAGCTATATGAGGAGCGATCGGTGGCTAACCTAAATCTCACTCATGAACTGGATCAACGCGAATTAGGATAATTAGAGGCTCGTTCCCCCCGTCCTCCCCCGAGCCAATTCCACACGGCACAGCCGTTCATTCTTCAGTTACAAGCCAAGTTTTCCTCGTTCCTCCTCTCCCCTCAAATACCCTCGACAACGCCACTCAGTCACGGACCCACTCCGGGCCTGCTATCCTAGCTGGCGCCAGCCTGTTCCTCTTGGGCCTTGGCCCGTTAGCAGCTCCATCCACGGGTTGCTCCTCTCCCGCGTCCTCGGCTGCAGGGCAGGTGCGGGCGTTGACATTCCCCCTCCCTTGATTTCCTGCTTGTCCCCAAGCAGGAGCTTGAGGAAACCGTAGACGAATAGCTTCCTCATCTTCCCATGTTGCGAGCGATGCTGGCGAGCCGCTCCATTGCACCAACACCTGGGCCACTGTGCGAACACCATCTTGGCGAGCACGTCGTTGCAGAACCTGAGCAGGAACTTGAGGAGCAGCATCCAGAGGAGGAAGTTGCGGTAGAGCTTGTTGACCTGGACCGAGACACGCCTTGAGCTGCGAAACATGGAAAACAGGGTGAATCCTGCTCGTGGCGGGCAAGTCCAGCTTGTATGCAACAGGGCCAATGCGCTCCAGAACGCGATATGGCCCGAAGAACTTGTCCGATAGCTTGTGGTTCAAACG
Source organism: Alopecurus myosuroides (assembly GCA_028641055.1). Lineage (NCBI taxonomy): Eukaryota > Viridiplantae > Streptophyta > Magnoliopsida > Poales > Poaceae > Alopecurus > Alopecurus myosuroides. The sequence continues at coordinate 350,462,882 of CM054063.1, forward strand.
GCGACCCAAGGAGACTTGAATGTAGGGTTGCAGCTTCACAAACACCAAGTCATCAACAGCAAAAGACCTCTCCGAGCGATGCTTGTCAGCTTGGTGCTTCATGCGTTGTTGCATACGAAGGAGGTGCATGCGAACAGACTCCAGGACCAATTGGCGATCCTGCATCCAACTCTGAACATCTGGGTTGGCAATGGTGTCAGTAGCAGACAAACCAAAATACCTAGGCTTGCGGCCGTAGAGAACTTCGAACGGAGAACGCCCCAATGAAGAATGCCAGTTGGTGTTGTACCAAAACTCGCAGAGAGATAGCCATTTGCTCCAGTGATGTGGCTGTGAGCTGATGAAACAACGAAGGTAGCATTCGATAGACTGATTGACGCGCTCCGTTTGGCCATCTGTCTCAGGATGGTTTGCCGTGCTCAAGCGCAGTTGAGTCCCAGTGGCTTTAAACACCCCCTGCCAGAAGTTGCTGGTAAAGACCGGATCCCTGTCAGAAACTAACGAGAGAGGTAGGCCGTGTAGGCGGAACACATTGTCAACGAAGGCGTCAGCGACCTTCCCTGTTGTATATGGGTGGCAGAGTGGAATGAAATGAGCGAATTTGGAGAGCTTGTCGACCACGACCATGATACAATTGTAGTTGCCAGACTGGGGTAAGCCATCGATGAAATCCATTGTAGCGATTTCCCACGGCGCTGATGGAATTGGTAGTGGCTGCAAGAGACCTGGCGGCAAGACACGCTCAGGCTTCGCCTGCTGGCACACGCGACAGGTGCGCACGTACTCCCTGACAGCTGATTTCATTCCTGGCCACTTGAAGAGCGAGACGAGCCTGCGGTAAGTGACGGGAAAGCCGGAATGTCCACCCACGGGGCTGTCGTGGAAGGCCGCGATGATCTGGCCTTGCAGCTCAGGTGCAGAGCCAACCCTAATGCGATTGTCGTAGCGAAGAAAGCCAGAGCGGAAGGAGAAGTGAGATTCAGCGCATGGATCGAGCGCGTGTCGCTGAATTAGGTCCTGAGCGCGACTGTCGTGAGCGTAACTGGCCTCGACCGCCTCCAACCAAACAGGCTTGACTGTAGTCATCGTCAGTAACTGCGAAGAACTGACCGGTTTGCGTGACAGCGCATAAGCAGCGCCATTGTTAATCCCCTTCTTATAAACCACCTTGAACTGCAATCCCATCATTTTGGTTAGCGCCTTGCGCTGCCAGTCTGTGTGCAGACGTTGGTCAGTCAAATGCGTGAGGCTTTGATGATCAGTTTTGATTAAGAACTCGCCCAGTTGCAGGTACGGTCGCCATTGTTGCACGGCGAGGAGGATCGCCAGGTACTCCTTTTCATAAACAGAGAGACCACGATTGCGTGGCCCTAGTGCACGGCTCACGAATGCTACCGGGTGTCCTTTCTGCGAAAGAACTGCCCCAATTCCCACATCGCAAGCATCTGCTTCGACGGTGAACTGTTGCTGGAAGTCCGGTAAAGCCAGTACTGGGGCAGAAATCAGTGCCTGTTTTAGCGTCTGGAAGGCCACATCAGTGTCATTTGTCCATAGGAATATTGCCCCTTTCTTGAGCAATGCTGTCAGAGGTTGGCTAATCACTGCGTAGTGGCGAATAAATTTCCTGTAATACCCACTGAGACCCAAAAATCCCCTCAATTCTTTCAAATTTGCCGGCTGCGGCCAATTCCTCACTGTTGCAATTTTGGACTCATCAGTCGAAACCCCTTGTTCAGAAATTACGTGACCCAAGTAAGCAATTTTGCGCTGGGCGAAAGCACACTTGGACTTCTTAATCTTCCACTGTTCTTTCTGCAGGATCGTAAGCACCTGCTTCACATGGTCGAGGTGCTCTTCAAGGATCACACTGTAGATCAATATATCATCAAAAAAGACAAGTGCGAATTGGCGAAGGACCGGCTGAAGCGACGCGTTCATTACAAACTGGAACGTGGCCGGTGCGCCACTAAGCCCAAACGACATAACCTTGAACTCGTAATGCCCATTATGCGCTTGGAATGCTGTCTTGTATTCCTCACCTGGCGCGAGACGAATCTGATGGTAGCCCGCCCTCAAGTCGAGTTTAGAAAACCAGCGTGCCCCCGCAAGTTCATCCAGAAGCTCGTCGATAACTGGTAGAAGATACTTGCCCTTCACAGTGAGGGCATTCATATGCCTGTAATCAATGACCAAACGCCAGGTGCGATCAGATTTACGAACCAACAGAACTGGCGATGCAAAGGGACTATTACTATGAGTAATGACGCCCTGCCGCAGCAATTCTGCTATCTGCTTTTCAATTTCCGTTTTCAGCTCTGGGCGACTCTGTACGGTCGAATGGAGACAGGACGAGCACCTGGAACAAGAGGAATGTGATGGTCATATTGGCGGCGCGGAGGTAACCCAGACGGCTCCTCAAATAGGGCTGCAAATTGGTCGAGCAAGGACTGGATGCCAGCGGGTACAGGAGACAATTCACTATCGTAGTTTTCCTGTACGAGGTGCAGCTCGATTACTGCATTTTCTTCAGTTGTGTCACCAGCGCCCTGCAGAACATGCATATGTCCCTCTATCTCAATAGCGATCCAATTCTGTGCCTAGTGAGTGATCATGGGGCTATGCTTAGCAAGCCAATCCAGCCCCAAAATGCCATCGTAATTGTTAAGAGCAAGCACTCGAAACTTATCAGTAAACTCACAACCCTGAGTGGACCAGGACACGGACGGTAACAGTTCAGAACAATTAAGAATAGCCCCTCCTGCGATCTGCACCTTCATCTTGGTTGGCTCGCGAATCAATCCCTGCAATTCTGATGCCCTTTTCTCGTCGATGAAACAAGTGGAGCTCCCGGAATCGATCAAGAACACTAGCTCACGGCCTTGTACCTGCACACGAAGTTGCATAGTTCTGGGGGCCTCCACACCTTGTGTCATTGCTGCCGCGGATAAGACGTTGAGTTGGTGCACTCCCTCGGTTGACAAAGGTGGTTATGAATCTGTTGGTTGTTCATCATCAGAGAATTGCATGCATTTGATCATCTCCTGCACAATGTGGAGTTGTATCTCCTTTTTACAAACATGATCTCGATGATACTTCTCCCCACACGTGAAACACAAGCCCTTGGCTCTGCGGTAAGCTTTGAGACTAGCCAAGCGATCATCTCCCACGGGTCTCTGAATTTCCTGCTGACGCTTTTCCTCAACAGTCTTGGAGATCCACCTCGAAGGGGGTGGTGGAGGTAACGGCAACGGCTGAGCCTTGCGGTGAGCTGGAGCTTGAGGTGAGGCCGTGTTCAAGCAATTGCTGCCATCACCCAGTTCTTCGAACAGAAGGGCCATTGTGTAAGCAGTTTCCAAATCAGGTGGCTGCTGGATTGCAACGAGAACACATACTGTCGGTTTCAATCCATCCAAAAATCTTGTCAGATTATGCAGTGGGTCACTGCGGTCCTCATAAGCAGCGAGCTGATCAATCAAGTCGGAAAATCTGTGCACATAATCCTCCACTGTGGACGTCTGCGATATGTGGAACAAGCGTCGGAGCAGGACTTGATGCTGGTTCCGCACGAACCGACTTTGGACTGCTTGAGTGAACTCACTCCATTCTGGTGTTGCGACCTTCGTCAGATATGATTCCAACCAAGTCACTGCTGCTCCAATGAACTGCGAGGAAGCATATGAAACCCAATGCGAACGTGGAGTAGACCAACACTGGAAATATTATTCGCATCGTCGCTGCCACAGACGTGGGTTTGGTCCCTCGAATTGGGGAAGTTCCACACGAGGAGCCGAAGCAGATGCATCAGGAACAGGGTTGGAAACTGAAGACGAAAGGTAGGAGGAAAAATTTTGGGGCCGATTCGTACCCATGTCCGAAGGAGACGTGGTCGTGGCACACGCGTTCCCCCGGTTAGCTGTTGCAGAGCAGTGCCCAGCTGGGCTGGCGACAGAGTCCCTGGTCGCGGCCGCGGCGGTGGTGGGGATCGCACGGATGGCGCGGTCCACAACTCCCGAGAGCTGTGCGATCTCCGCGCTCAGGTTGGCCTTGACAGCTTGCAGATCGGCCTCGATCGTCGCCTGAACCTCCGCGATCTCGCTGGCGACGCCGCTCTGGACGGATCCAATCACTCCGGTGAGCTCGCGGAACTGCTTGGTGGTGTCGTCCACGTATACGCGAACAGCATCGAGGATCTCCTTCTTGTGAGCGACGAAACGCGACTCGTACGCCTCCCTAGTGTCGGCCTTGAGGAGATCGTACAGGGCTCGTGACTCCGGCGTGAGTTCATCCATGGCGGCTTCCCGGCGGCGGACGGCGAACCGCGTGTGGTGTGGGTGGGTGGGAAACTCCAGATCTAGATCGAGCCTACGCTCTGATACCAGATGTGAGGAGCGATCGGTGGCTAACCTAAATCTCACTCATGAACTGGATCAACGCGAATTAGGATAATTAGAGGCTCGTTCCTCCCGTCCTCCCCCGAGCCAATTCCACACGGCACAGCCGTTCATTCTTCAGTTACAAGCCAAGTTTTCCTCGTTCCTCCTCTCGCCTCAAATACCCTCGACAACGCCACTCAGTCATGGACCCACTCCGGGCCTGCTATCCTAGCTGGCGCCAGCCTGTTCCTCTTGGGCCTTGGCCCGTTAGCAGCTCCATCCACGGGTTGCTCCTCTCCCGCGTCCTCGGCTGCAGGGCAGGTGCGGGCGTTGACAAGCTAACCCAAGTCGCCGGATACAAACAGCTCGATTTTCTATTTGCCGTGAGAGCTTCATAGGTCTTTTGGCTTTTATTTATAGCTGGCCAACGGGCACAGCTTGACTCGTACAGGGAAAAAGGATACCGACTCAAACTAGAAACCCAGACAGATTCCAACTGGGAAACAACCAAACCGTTCTCATATTTGGACACCGGGGACATGTTTGGTTATTTCCAACAATCTTCAGCACTGGGGATTTGTGGTGTATATCTAATGAGGACCAGATCGGAGCATGAGTGTTTAAGTAATCAGTGTCTTGAATATTACCTGTGAATTACAGGGGATAACGATGGGCCGGATCTAAAGAACAACCAAGAAGAAAGTGAATTCAAACTTGCTAGGAGGATGGGGGACTAGAAAATTAAGTTCGTGCATGAACCGTTAATCCTTGCTTCCCGTTGAAAAATTGTATACACCCTGTAATTCACATGTAAAAATAGAAAAGAAAACGTGTAAAATGTCTATCGGGATGTTATTCAAGCTAGGAAGATGGTCTGGCTGTTACATACTACTAGCAAACATGCCCGTGCGTTGCAACGGGATATAAATTTGTGTCCAATAGAGATTAGAAAATAAATAAATCTGGTAACATGACCGTGCGTTGCAACGGCAGAAAATGAGTCAAATTTTGGGTGAATTTTTTTGCAACCCACATTTCCCTCTAAAATCTTTGACCCGGCTAACCCTAGTTTCGGCTTGCCCATTTTCCACTTTGTTCTTAAACTGAACATGAGTTGAGGTGACATCGAACCAAACCGTCATCTTGGTGAGCCTGTTCCGTTCATACATTCCAATGGACTCTCCAATGCTCACCCTCTAAATTCCATCGTATTACTGATTACATATAACTACCAAATCGATGCAACACAATTATCCGGATACACATCATATATAACGGATTAAAAGTACACATGTTTTTTATAATTCGAAGTGTGTTCTTATTTGATCTGCTCAGGTAAAAATAAACTCTTAAGCACAGGTAGATTCCAAGAATCATAAGTAGAAAAATAAAATTGCTGAAATGATATTGTTTGCATAAAAAATTGCATAATTATCAAAGGGGCAATTCATAATTCTACCCCACTGAATTGTGTATCCTCTAAGCTAATTGGAAGAGTGTGACACCAGTTAGATACGGGATAAGAACTCAACAATTTTACCATTAAACTTGTCATAATTAAGTCAAACAAATCTTAGATTCAGGATGAATTTTATAGTTCAAGATGATTGAAACGACTAATTACCGATTAGCATGATCGTCGTGGTTGATAGACCAGCGATGCCCAGAAAAACCAATATTCAGGCACCGGCCACAAAACTAAGAGATCTCTGGGCACCTTTTACTTGTGCGACACAATGATAAACAATTGTACAGGTCCAGCAGCCAGTGCCTCTTCTATTATTTTTTCTACGAAAAGGAGAAAAGGCAGCGTCTCCCCGTGGAGTGATTCGTTCCCTTTTGCAGAAAAAAATGATCCGTTCTTCCTAAATTAATCAACACTACAATCCATGAACTCACTTCTCCTTGGCCCGACCTCCCGGTCAGCGCTCCTCTGGGACGCATCTCCTAATATGCGCCAAGCTCGCACGCCAGGAGGTGGGCAGATGGAGATGAATCGATGCAATATATTTGTCCGGATATTTTTTCTGGGTTTCAATGAGAATGGCGTGCATAGGAGATCTATACATATGGAGAAATATTTGTATGGAGGGTGGAAGAACTGAACGGGATTCGATGCGGTGGAGGACCAGAGCGGGTTGTTTATTTTCTGGGCCTAGCCCATGTGGTTGTATCTAGTCGTGGCTCGTGGACACGGATAGAAGACGAACAGAACAGAAAAAAGAGGCTACAGACGGGATTTTTTGGTTGACGGATCGCTACGTGCAAGGATCGCTAGGACGTACCCGTATGCCTACGTTACCGTCGGTAGCACAAACTATATAGTAGAGAAGAGACTACATGTCCGGTGGGTGAATCCACATGGCATAATTTGAGGACTGCACATAATATCCAGTCCTTTCCACGCCATCTCCGAAACTTTGGTCCTTCTTACAGTACATGTTGATGTGATCACCAAAATTGGAGGTCACCGAATACACCACGTCATCAGTCAACTTGTTTATGAATGAGGGGTCATTTATCGAATTGTCCACAGCGGACCACTTGTACTTTTTACCCCTAGTGCCGAATCGACCTCAGTTTTGCCCCTAGTCTGAGCGCAACTACTATGGAGACGCTGGAACGGTAAGTTTGGAGTCGAATCCGTTAGTCGAAGTGGGCCCGGAGGAGTAAGGCTCCGTTTCGCGAAGTTCGCTGAAACCGCCCGGAGCTTACAGGTGGGACCGGGCAGTTAGTTGACTAATCTGAATAGTCCATACCCGAGCTTCCCGCCACAACCGCCGTGCGCTGCCGCCCAATTTAGTTGCCCCGCCGTCGTGCGCTGCCGCTCTCGCTGCCGCCACCTCCGCACCACCCCCTGCTACGCCACGAGCACCTGCGGCACCACCACCACCTGCGGCACCACCACCACCTGCTCCGCCGCCACCTTCCTCAGCCAGCGCGCCACCGCCACCTGTGTCGCAGCCAGCAGCACGCATTTGCGCCGCCAGCACCACCTGCACCACCTGCACTGCCGCGGCCGTTCCACGTGGCCACCTGCTTCACCGCCGGGGCCGTCCTGCGACACCGCTGGTGGGGCGCTCGTTCCACCACTCTGCCCGCCACCTGCTCGACGAAATGGATAGGAATGAAATGGAGAGCGGACGCGCCGTGGGGCCGGAGACACGCCGCATCCACGATTGGGTTCCCATTGGGTAAGTACTGAGCTTTGAATTATCGATTAGACACGGATGCCATTGATTTGCAGCTGATTGCGTCTCTATTTTCGTGGGTTAGCATGGAGTTGCGGTTTGCTTTCTTGGTGCACGTTAGAAGAGAGCGCTACATCGTCGATGCAGACAGTAAGAAGAAATACCAAGGAGGTTTCAGTTATTCGGTCCCAATTGATTGTAACTGGAGTTTCAGACAGTTTGGGGAGATAGTTTGCAGCCCATATCCTTGGGGTTTGCATGATGAAGTGGAATTTAGATACTTTGATGGGGGAAAAGATTGGATCCAAATTAGTAATGATGAAAAGCTCGCTACCATGTTTGCTAAGCATAAGGAGGCAAAGAATTTTAATGTGAAGCTGCAAAATGATGTGGTTGTGCCGGCAGTTGTGGCGGGTTCATCTTTTGTGGCAGGACCATCACGTCGTACTGCCAACTCCAGCCAGAACAGTTCAAAACCAGCTCGACGTGGTGGCTCGACAAGTGTGGGCACTGGGAAAAGGGTTCATGTCGTTGTGGAGGAGGATGCCTGCATGTCTGCGGATGATGAAGAGAGGCTATATCCTGATGTTATTAGGAATTTAAGACAGACACCTTGGGTTGAAATCCAATATCAGTCTGACAGTGACGATGAAGAAGAGGAAGACCGGACACCTGTTGAATGGAACCCTGCGAATCCTCTTATGGCAGAAGGTTGCATTTTTCTTCCATGGCTGAGTGTAGAAATGCACTTGTGACGTATTGCATGAAGGTAGAACGTGCCTTTGTAGTTGACAAGAGCGATAAAAGGCGCTACACCGTGCACTGTATGTCTGAAGATTGTCAATGGAGGATGCACGCATCTAAAATACGTGGCAGCACCAATGTTCAGGTAAAAATGAACCCTTTTCCCCACACATGCGAAGAATCAACCCTTAGGAAGAAAACAATCAGCAGAGCCAAGTCAAGATGGGTGGCGGATGAAGTAAAAAGATGGGTGGCAGAAAACCATCAAGTGAGTGCAAAGCAATTGCAGAAAAACATGAAAGACAAGCTCAAGATAGATTTCCATACATGAGGGTGTTCACTGGTAAAAACAAAGCATTGGAATCTATCCATGGTAACTGGAATGAAAGTTTTCAGTTGTTGTATGCATTCAAAGCTGAAGTGGAGAGGGCAAGCCCAGGCAGTGTTGTTGAAATTGATCACCACGCCATGGATTACACATTGAAGAAAGTGACAAGGACCAAGCAATGCTTTAGAAGGGTTTTTGTGTGCTTTGAAGCTTGCAAAATGGGTTTTTTGGTAGGCTGCAGGCCTTATTTGGCTATTGATGCTACTTTTCTCACAGAGAGGTTTAAAGGCCAGCTAGTAGCAGCTTGTGCAGTTGATGCACACAGTTTTGTTTTTCCAGTTGCCTACGGTGTGCTGGAGACAGAGTCCGAGGAGAGCTGGACATGGTTTATGCAGAATCTGCGCCGGGCTATTGGACATCCCAATGGATTGGTAATCCACACAGATGCATGCAAAGGTTTAGAAGTGGCCCTGGATAATGTGTTCCCAGGAGTAGAGCACAGGGAATGTATGCGTCACCTTGCTGCAATTTTTGTGAAGAAATTCAAAGGAAAGTTTTATACCGATCATTTATGGCCTGCATCTTTGACTTGCAGTGTCAAGAAGCACAACTACCACATGAGGCAGTTGTACACAAAACAGAAAGTGAAGGAATACTTGGAAACACACCACTCGAAGCTATTGTCTAGAAGCCAATTCAGTGAATTGAGCAAAGTTGACTATGTGCACAATAATCTTGCAGAATCTTTCAACTCAACGATCCGGAAACTAAAGGATCTTTATTTGGCTGATTTGCTTGACAGGATAAGGATAGAATACTCCAAGAAATTTCATTTCCGTCTTGAAATAGCTAATGCAAAATTCATGGGCCACATTATTATCCCGAATGTGATGAAGGCGTTGAAGCAGAAAACAGAGGGCTTGAATATGAACATGAGATTTGTCTCGGATACCAAATCAGAGGTATCATTCTTTGATAAAAGTAACAAAGAATGGAGATATCCAATGGATTTAGAAGCGAAAACTTGCACTTGTAGGCAATGGAGATAACTGGTTTTCCATGCATGCATGCCTTGTTTTTCATCACTTCTCTCACAGGTCCAGCAGGGGATATACAACAGTATGTACATGATTACTACTCTGTAGCAATGTTCAGAGCCACATATGCACATGCCTTGCCTGCTTTGGAGGGAAAACAGCAGTGGGATAGAGTGGACCCTGGATTCAAACTTTGTGCTCCGGTTCTGAAGAGAGCTGCAGGTAGACCGAGGAAGAGTCGACACCGACGTTGCAGTGAAGGTGGAGGTGGAGCGAGGGTGCGTAAGTGCACAAGGTGTGGTGGGACTGGTCATTTTTGCAAATATTGTGATAACGCAGTCGATCCAGGGTTTGGAGAGAGTATGCCTGATGAAACTGATGGTCAGCAGCCGGATGCAGCATTTCAAAATGATGATCAACAGCAAAATGATGATCAACAGCCGGATGAAACATTTGAAAATGATGTTCAGCAGTCAAGTGATTCATATGATGCTCCAGAACAAAATGATGATCAAGTACATGATCCAACTGATTATTCATATGATGATCAAGTCCATGATGCTCCATTCGATGATCCAGATGCTCTAGCTGATGATCCGCTGGATGCTCCAGCTGATGATTCATATGATGCTCCAGATGCTCCAGAAGATGCTCCAGATGCTCCAGCTGATGATCCGCTGGATGCTCCATTGGATGATTCTGCCATGATCTCACAAGTTTCAATGGATGCTCCATTGGATGATTCTGCCATGGACACACAAGTTTCGTTGGATGCTCCATTGGATGATTCTGCCATGATGTCACCAGTTACAAGCTTAGATGGGTATGTAAATCCTACCATGATCTCACCAGTTTTCATTTTTCATTTTATTTTTTATTTATTTATCATGATCCTTTATGTTTTGTACAGATCTGGTGTAGTTTCAAAGAAGAAAGTCAAGGTACCGACTACCAAGAGGAGAAGACCAAAAGTTGTGAGCAAGATGAGCACAAGGAGCAAAGCGCCACCAAAACAGCCAAGGATCACAAAGAAGCCCCGACGCTATTTGGACTAAGTTGGTGTTGTATTTCTGTTGAATAATGTTGTATTTATGTTGACTGGTGATGTATCTAAGTTAGAACATAGTTGGATGATGTTTGAATAATGTTGGATGATGTTGAACCGAGTCGTTTCAAATTTTTAGGAAATTTCATGAAAAATTCTACCTTGTCAAAATTATCCAAATAAATTTGAGGAGCAACTATATCGCAAATAACATCATGGTGCATTGGATTCATGTCATTTTGATTTTTTTTTTAGTTATTTATGCTCATTTGAAACCATCTCTCTATTCTCATGAGAAATGTGCTTCAAATGAGGTGCAAAGCTAGGGTAAACACCCCCGTTTGTAATTTCATGAAAAAATCTACCTTGTCAAAATTATCCAAATAAATTTGAGGAGCAACTATATCGCAAATAACAACATGGTGTGTTGGATTCATGTCATTTTGATTTTTTTGAATTATTTATGCTCATTTGAAACTATCGCTCTATTCTCATGAGAAATGTGCTTCAAATGAGGTGTGAAGCTAGGGTAAACACTCCCGTTTGTAATTTCATGAAAAATTCTACCTTGTCAAAATTATCCAAATAAATTTGAGGAGCAATTATATCGCATATAACAGCATGGTGCGTTGGATTCATGTCATTTTGATTTCTTTTGAATTATTTATGCTCATTTGAAACCATCGCTCTATTCTCATGAGAAATGTGCTTCAAATGAGGTGTGAAGCTAGGGTAAACACCCCCATTTGTGCTTCAACAATTTTTGGCATCTCGTCTACATCAGCCAAATTAATTTCCTAGACAACTATTCTACATATATAGTGTAAATCTAAAGTTTTGTGATGATTTCAATAATTCTTCTATTTTATTTAATATTTTATTTAAGTAACATGGTTTAATAGAAAATTCATATGTAAAACAGATAAAAATCATCGCTCTAGTAAATATGAAGTTTCATTATGTTTTGAATAAGGGTATTCTTCTATTTTTTCATTTAAATAACAAGGTTTAATACTTAACAGCAAAGAAATCATATGTAGAACAGATAGAAACCATCGATCCCTCTGGCCAACGGACCAACCAATCAGAGCGCAGAACGAGCGTCTCGCGGATCGCTGTGGCTGGGAGCGCATCCGTCCGATGCACGATTCCTTCTAGAAGGCGTCGATCCAACAACCCAGTTCGAATCTCTATGTTTCCTTCTAGAAGCTTTTCGGCTGGTCAAACAGAGGGTTGGCCAACCTTGAAATGAGCATACATAATTCAAAAAAAATCGAAAAAATATATTGCCTATGCACATAGTAGTGTTATGTCATATAGTAACGAGAAAAAAATATAAACCTGTCTTATAAAGAATGGAACGAAAAAACCTTGTGTAACATATGATATCTTGAACAGTCTAGTAGAGAGTTCAAGATAATGAGATGAGTTTCAAACCTTTTGAACTCAAATAAGGTCAAAATCTCACCAAAGCTTCATTTTGGTGTGACTAAGAAAGATCCAAAGTTATTTTTTCATTTTGATGTTTTAAACTTGTTTTATTTACGATTTTCGATTAAAACCATTATTATTCAAAAGAAAATAAATAATACGAATATTCATCCAATAAATTTTTGGGCTTCGGAATTGCATTATATAGGTCTAATACAAGTCTAGGGAAAATATAAATAGGATTTATAAACATTAGAACGAAAGCCATCACTAAAATGAGATTCCTCGAATACAAGACTAGAGATTTCAAAGAATAAGAGGTGGAAACATTGTGAATCTTCCGAAGAGGTGGGTTCTACCTTTTTGTTTTGTGTTCCTATGGGCTATCCTAGCACAACCAAGCAAATAGTTCCACATTGCTACCCCCTTTCGACGTCGTTACCGCGTGTTTCCGTATAAGTCCGGTATTTCTCCAACGGGTAGGGTTTCACCGGGAGGGGGGCTACGGAGCGTATGGATCCCAACACAAGCTAGGGGGTGCCATACCATGTTAGTATAGGTGTGTTATGTGCTTTGGATTTCAAGTATTGCTCTCAGGGGTGTGACCCGGCTTCACCGGCATCCACTCCTCTCTCGTAGGCGATTACAGGGTGAAACTCCCGTATCGGACCAAACACTGTGAATCTTCCGAAGAGGTGGGTTCTACCTTTTTGTTTTGTGTTCCTATGGGCTATCCTAGCACAACCAAGCAAATAGTTCCACATTGCTACCCCTTTCGACGCAGTTACCGCGTGTTTCCGTATAAGTCCGGTATTTCTCCAGCGGGGCTAGGGTTTCACCGGGAGGGGGGCTACGGAGCGTCTGGATCCCAACACAAGATAGGGGGTGCCATAACATGTTAGTATAGGTGTGTTGTGTGCTTTGGATGTCCAAGATTGCTCTACGGGGTGTGACCCGGCTTCACCGGCATCCGCATCTCTCTCGTAGGCGATTACAGGGTGAAACTCCCGTATCGGACCAAACACCGTGAATCTTCCGAAGAGGTGGGTTCTACCTTTTTGTTTTGTGTTCCTATGGGCTATCCTAGCACAACCAAGCAAATAGTTACACATTGCTACCCCCTTTCGACGTCGTTACCGCGTGTTTCCGTATAAGTTCAGTATTTCTCCAGCGGGGCTAGGGTTCACCGGGAGGGGGGCTACGGAGCGTCTGGATCCCAACACAAGCTAGGGGGTGCCATACCATGTTAGTATAGGTGTCTTGTGTGCTTTGGATGTCCAAGATAGCTCTCCGTGGTGTGACCCGGCTTCACCGGCATCCACTTCTCTCTCGTAGGCGATTACAGGGTGAAACTCCCGTATCGGACCAAACACCGTGAATCTTCCGAAGAGGTGGGTTCTACCTTTTTGTTTTGTGTTCCTATGGGCTATCCTAGCACAACCAAGCAAATAGTTCCACATTGCTACCCCCTTTCGACGCAGTTACCGCGTGTTTCCGTATAAGTCCGGTATTTCTCCAGCGGGGCTAGGGTTTCACCGGGAGGGGGGCTACGGAGCGTCTGGATCCCAACACAAGCTAGGGGGTGCCATAACATGTTAGTATAGGTGTGTTGTGTGCTTTGGATGTCCAAGATTGCTCTACGGGGTGTGACCCGGCTTCACCGGCATCCGCATCTCTCTCGTAGGCGATTACAGGGTGAAACTCCCGTATCGGACCAAACACCGTGAATCTTCCGAAGAGGTGGGTTCTACCTTTTTTTTTGTGTTCCTATGGGCTATCCTAGCACAACCAAGCAAATAGTTCCACATTGCTACCCCCTTTCGACGTCGTTACCGCGTGTTTCCGTATAAGTTCGGTATTTCTCCAGCGGGGCTAGGGTTCACCGGGAGGGGGGCTACGGAGCGTCTGGATCCCAACACAAGCTAGGGGGTGCCATACCATGTTAGTATAGGTGTCTTGTGTGCTTTGGATGTCCAAGATAGCTCTCCGTGGTGTGACCCGGCTTCACCGGCATCCACTTCTCTCTCGTAGGCGATTACAGGGTGAAACTCCCGTATCGGACCAAACACCGTGAATCTTCCGAAGAGGTGGGTTCTACCTTTTTGTTTTGTGTTCCTATGGGCTATCCTAGCACAACCAAGCAAATAGTTCCACATTGCTACCCCCTTTCGACGCAGTTACCGCGTGTTTCCGTATAAGTCCGGTATTTCTCCACCAGGGCTAGGGTTTCACCGGGAGGGGGGCTACGGAGCGTCTGGATCCCAACACAAGCTAGGAGGTGCCATACCATGTTAGTATAGGTGTGTTGTGTGCTTTGGATGTCGAATATTGCTCTCCGGGGTGTGACCCGGCTTCACCGGCATCCACTTCTCTCTCGTAGGCGATTATAGGGTGAAACTCACGTATCGGACCAAACACCGTGAATCTTCCGAAGAGGTGGGTTCTACCTTTTTTTGTGTTCCTACAGGCTATCCTAGCACAACCAAGCAAATAGTTCCACATTGCTACCCCCTTTCGACGTCGTTACCGCGTGTTTCCGTATAAGTCCGGTATTTCTCCAGCGGGGCTAGGGTTTCACCGGGACGGGGGCCACGGAGCGTCTGGATCCCAGCACAAGCTAGGGGGTGCCATACCATGTTAGTATAGGTGTGTTGTGTGCTTCCGTATAAGTCCGATATTTCTCCAGCGGGGCTAGGGTTTCACCGGGAGGGGGGCTAGGGTTTCACCGGTATTGCTACCCCCTTTCGACGTCGTTACCGCGTGTTTCCGTATAAGTCCGGTATTTCTCCAGCGGGGCTAGGGTTTCACCGGGAGGGGGGCTACGGAGCGTATGGATCCCAGCACAAGCTAGGGGGTGCCATACCATGTTAGTATAGGTGTGTTGTGTGCTTTGGATGTCCAAGATTGCTCTCCGGGGTGTGACCCGGCTTCATCGGTATCCACTTCTCTCTCGTAGGCGATTACAGGGTGAAACTCCCGTATCGGACCAAACACCGTGAATCTTCCGAAGAGTTGGGTTCTACCTTTTTGTTTTGTGTTCCTATGGGCTATCCTAGCACAACCAAGCAAATAGTTCCACATTGCTACCCCCTTTCGACGCAGTTACCGCGTGTTTCCGTATAAGTCTGGTATTTCTCCAGCGGGGCTAGGGTTTCACCGGGAGGGGGGCTACGGAGCGTCTGGATCCCAACACAAGCTAGGGGGTGCCATACCATGTTATTATAGGTGTGTTGTGTTCTTTGGATGTCCAAGATTTCTCTCCGGGGTGTGACCCGGCTTCACCGGCATCCACTTCTCTCTCGTAGGCGATTACAGGGTGAAACTCCCGTATCGGACCAAACACCGTGAATATTCCGAAGAGATGGGTTCTACCTTTTTGTTTTGTGTTCCTATGGGCTATCCTAACACAACCAAGCAAATAGTTCCACATTGCTACCCCCATTCGACGCAGTTACCGCGTGTTTCCGTATAAGTTCGGTATTTCTCCAGCGGGGCTAGGGTTTCACCGGGAGGGGGGCTACGGAGCGTCTGGATCTCAACACAAGCTAGGGGGTCACCGCACTGTACCAACTATCTCTAAAAATGTCTAGAAATGACATGGCCGAGTAGTGCAGACAGCACCCGTCTAGACTATTGTACATGCACTAAAAACAGAGGGAACCCGATCCTCTTACTTTGCCCACCTTATGTTCTCTGACTTTCTCCCATCACACGTGGGTCCGGTGTGTGATGGGCTCCATTTGTCAGTGACCTAAAGTCATAGGATCGCGTCTCAGCGTCTGCAGGCCGTTGCCGCCATAGTTTGCATGCATGGACTCTATCTGCACCGTTCGTTACGATCAAACGGTCGAAAATGACGCAGGTGCATGGACGTGGTGTTTTGGCTCAATGTAACTGCATGCAACAACGGACACTGTCTACTGGGGCCCCGTTCACCAGCCCGGTGCATGCACGCCTCGTTTTTTCAGAGTAAACAACGTTGCAGAAGAAGAAAAGATCGAGTGAACGTCGAGTCGCATTTGCAGCAGTCCTGCACGCCTTCTTTCAGAAACACAAGTCGCGTCGCATTTGCAGCGACGCAGCCCTCCACGCCTAGTTTTTTATAAGATACGCATCAATGCATATGCAGCGAGGCAGGATTTGGCGTGAGACTTTGGATTTCTTCTCTTCACATCTTTAATACACGCATGCAACGTCAAATCACTTTGACTCCCTAAGCGCTCTGTCCTAGACCTACGCATGTTCTACCACCGCTTTGACCATGCATCGACTGTACTTTCTACACTGCCTCCTACGTTTCACACAGTTTGCTTCATCTACCCCAATAAATTCACGTCTCATCGTGTCTTTAAATAGCCTGTTTCTCCTACTCCATCTTCTCATCACTCTCCAGCCTCTTTGCCTTCTCATCTCCCTTCAAGCCCCGAACACCATGTCTTCCTACTCTCTCCCCTCAAGCCCCGAGTCTGTCTCCGACGAGGACAACCACCCCAAGGCTCGGCCTTGCTACGAGCCCGACTGGACGCCGGAGGAGACGGGCCTCGTGCCCGTCGAATCTCCCAAACGGGAGCAATCGCCGTCGACCGACGTCCCCGACAGCGACGAGCGCGCAGCCGAGAACCTCTCCCCCAAGACGAAGAACCGCCTCCTCAAGAAAGAGGAGCGGCTGGAGAAGAAGGAGCTCGAGAAGAAGGAGAAGAAGGAGGAGGAGAGGGAGGAGAAGGCTCTCCGGGCCCGCATCAAGAGGGCCCGTGAGACGACGTGGAGAGGTGGCAGGAGGCGAACCGCCGCGCCCGGATCGACGATGAGATCAAGATCAGGGCGGCGGAGTGGAAGAAGTAGGCCAACCGCCGGCGGTTGGCCGGACGGCAGGAAGGGCGCCCGCACGCATGCCGCGGGCGGTTAGGATTTATGCTAGCCCCCCTTTTTTTTAGTAGATGTAATGTCCGACGAGCCCCACTAAATATATGTAAAGTGGGGCCAATGATTATCCATATATATAATATCCACTGTTTAATTATGTTTGCCAATTAAGTTATTTTTAATTCTATTTGCCCGAATGAAGTCAGTGTTTAAATTATATTTGTCCCCCCGTTTAAATTATATTTGTCCGAATGTTTAAATTATATTTGTCCAAATGTTTAAATTATATTTGTCCTAAATTATAAATTTATTTTTGTCCAAATGTTTAAATTATATTTGTCCAATGTTTAAATTATTTTTGTCCACTGTTTGTCCGTGCTAGTATACGTTGGGCCTCATTAAACATTGGGTCTGTCTTGGTTTTAGATAGGCCTACCATTTTATCCTGAACTGAACCTGAACTGGACTGAACACTGAACTTGTACGTACGAACACTGAAAACTGAACTGAACACTGAAAACTGAACTGAACTGAAAACGAACTGAAACAAACCAAATCAGGGCTGGATTCCTGACGCATTTATTCCAAGTCTTAGCCATACTCAAATTGACCATGTCAAGCTAACTACAACACTAACTACATAATTTTTGACTAATGATCTTCAAATACACAATTCCAAGAAGAATTGCACATAAATAAATAAATGCAGCCATCATATTGCTCTGCTTCTTTAGACCGACAAGTGTCTCCATCTGTTTTGCCATCTTCTTGAACTCGTCAATCTGCACCCCATTGTGCACCGTAGCAGATCCCAATTGCTCCACCGCCGGAAGCAAATTGGGCACATTTTTTTTGTCCTCCTTTTGAATCCTCTTTATGTAGTCCTCAAGCCACTCGAAATGGTCACATGGAAGAAGATCCTGCAAATGCGAAAACCCAAATCGGATGAAAACCCAAATCGGCTGAAAATTGAGGGGAAAAACGAAATTGACAGGGGGAACACAGATCTCACCTCCCCAAGCTGTTCTTTGCTCTCGCATTTCACATATTCATGCCCGCGGTTGCCGTTCTTGTCGCTCGCGGTGACCCGCCGCTGCAGGGACGCCGTCCGTGGGCAGGCAGGGCATCTTCCCAGCGGAACTGGCCCGAAGCGCGGTCATCTAGAGGGCGATTCGGAAGTAGAGGTCGACGACATGCCGCCGGAGAAGAAGGGGACGCGCTGCCTGAGAAGCTCGGCTGATTTCCTGCTCACCGCCGCGAGCTCCGCCGCTTTTAAACCGCCGGCCGCAAGCCGCAAGCAACGGTCAACAGCTGGGGCCCACAAACCGCGCCAACGGTCAACAGTTGGGCCCACAAGCTGCGCCAACGCTCTACTGCTGGGGCCCACAGGCCGCGCCAACGGTTCTATGTTGGGTCCCACAGGTCAAGATTCTAACGGGGGCTGAAAGTAACGGTGGAAGCAGCCAAAGCAGTCCTTGCGCACTGACTAGGGGAGAAACTGAGGTCGATTCGGCGCTAGGGGTAAAACTGAGGTCGTGGTGCCAACTGAGGGCACCCTGTTAATTATCCCATGAATGAGTGGGTGTACCTAGTATAATATATGTGGTTTTTCTTGATGCCGCGGTGGTCGACACATGCACCGCCTTGGACCGTGTTGGCCCGTTGAATAAGGCGTATTCGCCGAAACTTGTCACCTCTATCCACTTGCGATTGTACAGCTGGTTAACATCGTCGTCATCAACAAGTTTGAAGACCTTGTAGAAAGGAGCAAGGTTGGGCAACCACCGGGACCTCACTGCTATCGACGGCCTACCATGGAACTCGAAGATGTAGATGATGTACTCGCGGAAATCATTGTACCAAGTGGGCATCTCGATACCGGGGACGGCCATTAGCATGCAATCTCCTCTGGTTCCAATTTCAATCTTGATTAGCCTCAAGCTAGGTCTCCTTAGACCATAGAGCTCGCCGTTGATGAAAGAAATGTCGATGAACCCCTTCAACCGACATGGTGTCCACCTACCATCATGGCAGCCAACTTTGCAGCGGGTCATGTGGACACATCCGTCTACGATGGCGGGCAGGATGCATCCATTTGAGGATGTGGGGTCACCAGAGAATGTGATCTTTAAGACGTCTGGATCAATAACCGAGCGTGTCAATGAAATCTTGTGTTGCTCCTGTGAGAGCGCAACCTCAACGCCAGAAAATAGATTAACGATCGCGAGCTTATGCATGTCTCTGTCCCACAAAGCCACCCAGCCACCATCTTGGGAACCCACGATACACATATTGGCCGCCTTGCTTGGGCCACGGAAGACCCGACTATCGTTGGGACCGCATAGGTGATCCATCTTGTTGCGGCCTAAGAGCACGAGCAATGGAGGCGACGGTATACCACTGCTTCACGTATTCCACCTAGGTTTGATGCTTTGAAACCACAGCCTGAACCAACATCTACCCAACGCTGAAACTGAAGCCACCACTCCTAGGCTGACGAGCATGCATGGTCCCGCTGCGAGATGTCCTCTGCTTTTTCCCTCTCTCTCTTCTTTTTTTAGCTGAAGCGGTTGGCTCCTCTGCAAGAGACTCTGACACCTGCGAGGCTACTCCTTTTGATCCATCTTGGCATCCGAGCCTACGTGGCCTGCGGGAAGTACCATGGGGCGACGCATTGTACATATCCTAATGATTTCAAGAGCAGCAGCGGGGCCACGGGCAGCGGCGATTGCCGCCATGTGGCAGCGCGCCATGGCTTGCACACGGCGGTGAAGCGCACAATGTCGCCTAGGAAGGTAATCCTGGAGTGGACCGCGCCAAGGATGTCGTCGGGGAGGTGGCACCACCGAGACGCCGACAACTTTATGCGGCGGTCGGCGGCGGTGGTTGACATTTGTGTGTGTTTGGATCGATCAGGAGTAGGAGTAGTGGGTAGTTAGCATCTACATGTATATATAGGACGAGGAGAACAGCCAAGCTACTATCATACATAAACCTACGCGGAGTCTACTTCTAGACCAATACGGACACGACTACTGAAATCCGTAACTACCTCGGTCATGCCAACGAACTAGTCTCTTTTAGTCTTACACGGACTAGAACTATTGAGTATGGAGCCCATACACAGCTATTTTGGCAGATTGCTAATATTTTGGACATGATAAGAAGAATTGGTAATATTTCTGTTCAACATTGGCTCCGGGAAGCTGATGTAATGGCGCATAAGTTACCGAGAGCCTTTTTTTGGTTCAAATACTTGTGTTTGTTTGGGAATGCGAGTCCCCATAGTTTTATTTTTTCAGATAAAATGAACCATCTATCAGCAAAAAAGAAAGAAGTAAAACAACACCATGATGACTGCGAGAGGGATGACCGCGATATGGATCACCCGTAAGGCGGTGTTACCCGCCCCGCGCAACTTCGGCCCTTTGTCGTGTGTTGTTACTGGGCTATCCACTTAGGTCGTGTTCGAGGCCCTTGAGGGGTTCCCTATACGTCGCCTCTAGCGAGTCAGATAAGGACTCGCCCACACATCCGGTCGGCCCTGCAATAGCGGTGTGTGCTACTGGGCCGGCCCAATATAGGTATTTTCTGTTTTACTCTCTATTTTTTGGATATTTATATGAATAATTATTTAATAATGATTTTATTTGAAAATACGAAAAATATTTGGAAATAAAAGTTCAAATTTAATCTGAATAATTTTTTACAATGAACAATTTTTTTGGAACGAACAAATTTTAAAATTGAATAAGTTTAGAAACTGAACCATCTTTGTAATATAATTTTTTGAAAATGAACCATTTTTTGAAACGAACAAATTTTAAAATTGAACAAGTTTTAATTTTGAACAATTTTTAAGTTTGAACAATTTTCAAAGAACAAACGATTTCAAACATGAACAAATGTGACATATGAACAATTTTAATCTGGACGTTTTTTTCATTTGAAATTTTTTATCCAAACAATTTTGAATTTGAGCACTTTAAAGTTTGAGCATTTTTCAGTTTAAACCAAAAAATTAATTCTGAACAAAAAATATGGTGAAAAAAATAGAAAAGAAAAATGGAAAAAAAAGAAAAGAAGAAGTGGTAATAAAAATGTTAAAACGTTAAGCATGAACTCTGTGATACCCCAGTGGCTATAGCGTCAGAACGGGATTGTTGAGATCACGAGTCGAGTTCTGTTGCACCCGATCTAAACGCTTATTATTTTCGTGTTCTCTTTAGAAGCCCAAATGGGCCGGCCCAAGTGGAAGAAGGTAATGGGCGAGTCTTTGTAGGCTAATTGGTCGTTCCTCCAATCTGGTAATGAAAGATTTCTCGGAAGAGTGGCCTCCTTGAATTCATAATTTGTTACTAAAACTGATACGTCCATTTTGCATCACTAATTTATATGTTAATTTTCCTTTATTTATTGATAGTTTCCATATTAGAGTACTATACTTATGTTATTTGGTTATTTTCTATGTGCTTTTTAGTTTTCCCGAATTATTTATCAGAGTCGCAAAACAGCCGGACAAAGCACTTGTCAAATGGGACATCTTCCGGACGTCAGAAAAAAGGGAAAAATCTGAAAAAGGATGTTTCGTCAGAAATCACCAGGAGAGCTAGAGGAAGCCAAGTGACCCCAGGCGCAGGCTCCCCCTTGGCCGCGCCTGGTGGGCCCCTAGCCCCCCTGGAGCTCTCCTCCCGGATACTTACTCCCCTTGGCCTAATTTTATCGGGGAGCCACTTCGTAGAATTTTTCCGCCGCCTCCTCGCAACGGAAACAACGGAGAGGAGAAACGTCTTCCTGGCGGGGAGATCCCGCCGAGGAAATTCCCTCCCGGAGGCGGCAAACGTCACCACTGTTACCATCATGGCACTGGGCATCATCAAGATCATCATCGTCGTCATCATCATCAGCAGCAGCACCATCATCCTCACCATCCACCTCTGTCCTGCTATAACAATTAGGGTTCTATATCGTTGTTTTCCACTAGATCTCTCTACCGGTGTTAATACCCCCTTGTAGTTGATGCTTGTGACATATACCGGTGTTCACACTTTATGACCATATTGTTATTCATCCATTTATGATCTCTGATCATGTTCCATATGATGTTACGTGAGTAGATTACTTAGTTTTTAAGGAAATGGGAAAGGTCTAGCTATTAGTAGTCATGTTTCGTTGAGTAATATTTACCGGTTTGATATTTATGTTATGTTATTTCTCTAGTGGTGTTATCTGAACGTCGACTACATATCACTTCACCTTTTAAGGGCCTAAAGGAATGCATTGTGTGTTGGATTTCTTATGGTGTGTTGACGGAGTGACAGAAATCTAAACCCCAGTTTGCAATACTACACATAAGAGAGTAGTAGATAGCGCGAGTTTATTGCTACGGTTAGATATATATCTTAATTACTTTCTTATATTTGCGGACTATTGCAAGTAGTGCAATCGTAAGTGTACATTATTCTTGGATAAGACGATGCACTAGCATAGGTCTACCCACATAACACTTACCAAAACGATAAAGATTACTAAACGAAGTGTGATAAAAATAACTAGACGAAACATATCGTGTGTCCTCAAGAACGTTATAGACATTATAAGAAACACCACCGACTTTTCCTTTGCGCTAAAAAGGATTGGAACACTTGCAGCAAATATTTACCTTCAATATTATTTACTTGTTATTACTTTATTATTGTTACAAAAATCCCTAAACATTTGTTCACTAGTGTTTACAGTGAAACCTTGCTCAAAACTATTTATCAATACCTTCTGCTCCTCGTTGGGTTCGACACTCTTATTAATCTAAAAAGCTATGATCGATACCCTACATTTATGGGTTATCAAGACTATTTTCTAGCGTCGTTGCTGCGGAGTGTAACGCTATTGGTAAGTGGAATTGGTAAGGAAATTGTTTACTGTAAGTGCTTCTTTTATTATTGTTTGTTTATTTATCTTAATCATGGAATCCATTACTACTGGTTATATGTTTGGGAATGACTCCTCTAACACTCGGGTGGTAGAGAAGTTTCTCACTTACTGAAATTGTTCCTTTTAAAATACCTATTGGAATTTTTTTTATCGTGTTATAAATAACCGTTATGCTCGTGCAGGAATTTTCTATCCCGGTGAGCACTTAATTTATATTAAAGAACTATGCAGATTATTTGAGATTGTAGGTTGATGTGTCATAAACGTATCCCTAATTTCTGGTGTTCCATGTTGTTTTCATGTTATTTCCCACATGTTTGCTATACACTTTATGTCATTTTTATCGATTTTCCTGACTAACCTATTGACAAGATGTCACAAAGGAATTTCCATGTTTTCTGTTGTTTTTAGTTTCAGAAAAGTTGTTTTGGAAATATTCTAGGAATTAGAAAATTCGAAGCCCGGAAGTTTTAGAATTTCGAAATATTCCACGGAGTCCTCAAGAGACCCGGAGGGGGACCTCAGGGGGCCCACACCATAGGGCAGCGCCCCCCCCCCCCCCCGGCGGCACCTTGGGGTGGTGTGGGACCCCTGGCCTCCACCATCTCTGCCCTTTTGCCTATCTATTCCTCCCGAGGTGTAAACCCTAATTATATTCTACTTCTCCATGAAAACACCCGAGGCCGCCGTCATCATCATCCCAAGATCGGGAGGGTTCTAGAGCTCTCCCCTACACCCTGCCGGGGGGAATTCATCACCGGAGGGGTCTACGCCACCATGCCCTCCTCCAAAGTGACGCGTGAGTAGATCATCCGTGGACTACGGGTCCATAGCAGAAGCTAGATGGTTGTTATCTCCACTTTGTACCTCATGTTTAGATCTTGTGAGCTGCCTAACATGATGAAGATCATCTTTATGTAATGCTACATGTTGTGTTTGCTGGGATCTGATGAATGTTGAGTGTTATGTCTTCTGATTATAAATCTATCATGTTATCCTCATGCATATGTTATTTATGATCTTGCATGCTCTTCGTTATTAGTAGATGCTCTGGCCAAGTAGATGCTAGTAACTCCAAGAGGGAGTATTTATGCTCGATAGTGGATCATGCCTCCTTTGCATCTATAGTCGAGTGACAGAAACATGACGGATGGAGGATGTGTTGTTTCCATTAGGGAGAAAACAACAATGCTTTGTTTAAGGATGATGGTATTGTTTACATGACACACTTTTCTTACTGCGATTATCTGTTGCTTGCAACTTAGTACCCAATGTTTGTTCGGATGATATTCGGAGGGTGGATTATTAGTCATAGATGCAGTTGGATAACGGTCTTTGTATTTTGTTGTAATGTCCACATGAATCACATAGTAATCTTTATGTCCTGCATATGCACTACGGTGCATCCTTCATTTCTATCAATTGCCAAGTGCTACGTCGTAAACGTATCCCTAATTTCTGATGTTCCATGTTTGTTTTTATGTTATTTCCCACATGTTTGCTATACACTTTATGTCATTTTTATCGATTTTCCGGACTAATTTATTGACAAGATGCCACAGAGCCAGTTCCCTATTTTCTGTTGTTTTTAGTTGCAGAAAAGTTGTTCTGGAAATATTCTCGGAATTAAAAAATTCAAACTCCGGAAGTCTTAGAAATCCAGGAGGTTCCACGGACTACAGAAGAGACCCGGAGGGGGGCCTTAGGGGGGGCACACCATAGGGCGGAGCCCTCCCCCCCCCTTGGCCGTGCTGGGGGGTGGTGTGCGCCCCAGGCCTTGATACGTCCATTTTGCATCACTTTTTTATATCATAATTTTCTATTATTCATCGATATATTTCATGTTACGATGCATCACTTATGTTATTTTATCTTATTTTGCATGTTTTATAATTTTGGGAGAATAAACACCGGGACCAGAAATCCGATGGAAAAAGCACCGTCGAGATACCATATTTCAGAAGATCAAAAGAAGAAGGGGGACATCCGGGGGTTCCTAAAAGTCCAGAGGAAGAACACAGCCAGAAGGGGAGCCAGGGGGGCCACCAGGGGCCTACACCTAGGGCTGGCTCGCCCACCCCCTGGTCGCGCCACCTAGGGGTGTGGCCACCCTGGCCCACCTCTGGGAGTCATCTTTGGCTTGCCTGACCCCCAGGGAACCCTAAGTCTCATTCCATCCTCGAAGAATTATTCCGCCGCCGCCTCGGGGCGGAAAACACCCAAGAGAGAAAAACTTTCTGGCATGGAGAAATTTGTCGGGGAAATTCCTCTCCGGAGAGGGGAAATCACCGCCATCATCACCGTCATCACTCCGGGCATCATCAAGATCATCATCATCGTCATCATCACCACCAGAACTATCACCCTCATCATCCACATTCATCCCACTTTAACAATTAGGGGCCTCTATCGTTGTTTTGCATTATATCTCTCTCATGGTGTGGATTACTTGTTAGTAGTTGACGCTTGTGATATTTATCGGTGTCTGCACTTTATGACCAGATTGTTATCATCCATTATATCACCTCTGATCATGATCCATATGATGTGTTGTGAGTAGTTCGTGTTCTTCTTGAGGACATGGGAGAAGTCAAGTTGTTAGTAGTGAAGTAATCTTGAATAATATTTAATGTTTGATATTTAAGTTGTGGTGTTATTCTTCTAGTGATCTCATGTGAACATCGAATACATGACACTTCACCATTTATGGTCCTAGGGGAATGCATCGTGTATGTGGATACTAATTGTGGGGTTGCCGGAGTGACAGAAACCTAAACCCCCGTTAGGAAATCTTTACACGAGGGAGCCTAGGATCCCGGAGTTTAAAGATGTGGTTAGATTTATTTCTTAATTACTTTCTTGTAGTTGCGGATGCTTGCAAGGGGTATAATCACAAGTATGTATTAGTCTTGGATGGGACGGTACATTAGCATAGGTTCACCCACACAACACTTATCAAAACACCAAACATTATTCAGCTGCATGGAGTAAAAGCACTTGACAGAAACCTCCCGTGTGTCCTCGAGAACGTTTGTTAATTATAAGTAAACTCACCGGCTTGTAAGGATTGGACCACTCGCTGCAATTATTATTACTACATTTTATTTACTCGCACTTTATTTATCCGCAATATCAAAATCCCCAATAAATCTATTTTCCAGTATTTACAGTTATTCCTTCATGGAAACCGCTTGTCAACACCTTCTGCTCCTCGTTGGGTTCGACACTCTTATTTATCAAAAGTACTACGATACACCCCCTATACTCGTGGGTCATTGGGCCTCCACCGCCTCTGCCCTTTCACCTATTTATTCCCCCCCCCCTCGAGGCAAAAATCCTGGGGAGATATCACTTCTACCCGAGAAACACCCGAGGCCTCCGTCACCGTCATCCCAAGATCGGGAGTATTCTGGAGCTCTCCCTGGCACCCTGTCGGAGGGGGAAATAATCACCGTAGGGGTCTACACCACCTTGCCCTCCTCTGAAGTGATGCATGAGTAGTTCATCCCTAGACTACGGGTCCATAGTAGTAGCTAGATGGTTGTTTCTCTCCACTTTGTACCTCATGTTTAGATCTTGTGAGCTTCCTAACATGATCAAGATCATCTTTATGTAATGCTACATGTTGTGTTTGCTGGGATCCGATGAATGCTCAATGCTATATCATTTGATTATCAATCTATCATGTTATCTTCATGCTTATGTTATTTATGATCTTGCATGCTCTCCGTTATTAGTAGATGCTTTGGCCAAGTAGATGCTTGTAACTCCAAGAAGGTGTGGCGCCCCGAGATCGGGCACTATGCAGATTTCAGCATTTCCGCCAAATCCGCATAATAACCGATTCCAGGTTGCCACTTATGATAACATTACAACAGTTCTCGGATATTCCACAATTACAACAGAAACAGATAGATACAAGACGACTCGAACGAGCCAAGGATACAACTGATACAATACAAAGATCCAAATAACAGCGGAAGAAACAACATAGTGTCCGACTACGGACAAGATACAAATTGGACTAAGAGTCCTGAAGATAACTGAGAGCGTCCAATCCCTGCCCGAGCCAAGCCGGAGGGATTCCCAAGCTAACGTCGTCAGACTTCACACCTGTTGACTGCAATGTTGAATATGCAGCCACGAAAATGAATTCGTGGGTCAGTACGGTTAAGTACTGGCAAGGGGATAAAACCCATACTCACAAGATACCGGCGTAACCAGTCATCACAAGATACAAATACTTTGGGTACAACGGAAAGGAAGGGATTATTGCAAAGAAGCGGCAGCGGGCTGCACTAACCAACTACAGAGAGATACTACAACTTCCGGCTAACAGAAAGAAGATAAGATCGAGTATTGTAACCAACTGAAAGATAACTTCAAACAAACCCATCCTGGATCTCGCCCCTTATCCGAAGAAGCAATCCGAGGATAACTCACACAGTTGGATTAAAGATGATTCAGGTTATTGTGTCAATAAGCCTATTACTAGTCAAGTTGTTAAACATTGGGTGTAAGGTTGTTAATCATTAGGTTTAAGTTGTCCTGAGTACTTGTTAGCCAGTACTTTCACCAAGTAATCCATAACCGCGGAAAACACGGCTTCTCGAGAAGATTATCCCTGCAGGGTTGCACCAATTTGGCCGTACACGTAAGAATAACCCGCCAGACGGGGGATCAACCCACCAAGAGAGGTACTCAACACAACTCAACTCTTCTTCGCATCAAGCCCAAAGCACCGCGTGCTGTGCGTGCGCAGCTAATCCAGCCCCCGAAGAAAAGGGGACCTTCATAGCACTGGAAGACCACGCCGCCCTAAATGCCGACTACAAAAATTCTCCACCCTGGCCTCGGGTTCGTACCTGCATATGCGTGCAGCAAATGGAACACCCGAACTAAGTGCGGCGATTTGGACGAGATGCGAATCGAGTCAAACTGAGGGGGGCGCCCATACTCGCTTCCCACATGCGGGTAGTGCGCTCATCATGGATCAGTAGACAAGACCCTTTTCATATTAGGGTCGACACTAGCAGGCCTCAAAACCACATAGGGCCTCCTGCCGGTGCCTTATCATCAAATTATTATTACCATCAGCATTAACAGGATTGATTGATTAATATCGAGCCCTCGGAACAATAATAAGATAGTAAAAGAAGTAACCGACAACAGACTCGAGCAAAAGCAACCCTAAGCATGCAGCTACGACACGAAGGCCAACGAGGTAAACAAACAACAGTTAATAGGAAGTGGAAGGAAGGCTATATCATGGCTGCAAGGTAACATACGATAGGATCGAGACTCAAGCATCGAATCAAAAGGCTAGAATAACAACAACGGAAAGAATCGGTAACAAATGATGAAAGGCAACACAGATAGCAAGTGAGTATACTTGCCTGAGGTCCCGCAAGGTAGCAGAACTTGTCGTTGCTCACATCATCTCAACGTCCTATCCGCGAAGAAGCAAAGAGCTAACAGAAACACCGGATGCAACAATTACTACTACGGCAAAAGATCCAGCATGATCCTATTTTATATGCATGGCATGGCAAGATGCAACAGGGGAAACAATTTAAGCAATTTAATCGGAACCGGAGTCCGGACAAATAATTAAGGTTTAAGTTGTTTATCTAACCATCATATTAAATGTTGTTTAACATGGCGAGATAATATAAAGATGAGCTATGCAATTTTAAATGGAACCGGAACAATATTTAATTATCCCAACTCATTCCATATTTAATTATTAGATGATATTACTATTACCCGCACCCACAAGATGCAATGCAAAAATGATGCGATGACATTTTAAATATAGTTGATATGTTATAGAAAATAGGGCATAGGTATAGGGGTTTTAGGGTTTGGGTTCGCACGTGTAGAGAGGATCTTTGTGTTCGACGCCGGAAAGAGGAGATCTTTGGGGCAACGCCGGTGTCTTTAGGACGTGGAAGAAGTAGACGAAGAATGGGAAGTAGACGAAGTCGTCGTAGCAGGGGAAGTAGTCATTCCGTTGTCGATGTAGTCGAAGTCGAGGTCTTCGGGTCATAGAGGAAGTAGTCGACGTAGGCGTGGTAGTGGAAGTAGTCGACGTCGTTGTAGTAGGGGAAGTAGTCGACGTCGAGGAAGTAGTCGTAATTGCACCACCGCATCATCGTCTTCAGGGCGTCGAGGAGATAATTGTTCTCGTGTCGTCGTCGAAGTAGTCATTCACGTCTGGAGTCGAAGTGGTCGTCGTAGTCGTGGCCGAACCGTAACAACATCGTCTTCGGGGTCGGAGGCGAAACTGACGGTCCCGGTCTTCGGGCGCGCACGAAGGCGGCCAACGCAAAGCGGACACGGTTGAGGGTTCGGCGAGGTGGACGTTCACGACTCGGGGTAGCGGTACGTGTCGGCGAAGAACTCGTCGACGAGGTACAGTTCGGGGTCGAGCTTGGCGGCATCACGGTCTCCATGGCAGGAGAGGCCTTGTTTACAGGATGCAGCGTCGCGGTCTGCATGCGACGCTGTCTGGCGAGCTCGACGGACCCAGTCTTGAACATCAGTGGCGTCTGGAGATGGGCGAGGGCAGGCGAGGATGTGGAATTGAGCAGCACGGCCTAGCGACGGCGGGGCTGCAGAGCTCTATCCGCACGGCAGCGTTGGAGAATGGCGCCGCCAGTGGCACGTCGAGCTGCCGTGCCTAGGCCGCTGCCATACACAGGTGGGGAATAGGTTGGAGCCGTCAAGGGGATCGACTGTGGAGGAGGTAACGGAGCTGCGCCGTCGAATCTTGATAGCCACCCATCGCCGGCGTGCAGCGACTCAACAGGGCACCCGCGACCGTGCGCGCGAGGCAGCCTGGCGAGCTCGAGGGGGCCGCGCACTTCGTACAATCGACGGACGCGGCGCCGGCGAGCAAGCCAGCTGCGCCGCCACGGTTCCTTCGGGGCGGCGTCGCCTCTCTCGCTGCGGACAGACGGGGAGAGCGAGGAGGAGGTCCGCTGAACTTTGCTAAGCTCGATCTTCTCTGTTCACAGGTCTTCTGGACGTCCCTCTAGAGATCCCTGGGCTCCAACGGGTGGACGTGCTAACCGACACACTTGCACAACTCAAGAGACATTCCGATGGAATTCTCTCTCTGATTAACGATGCCTCTCAGGCATTGGTGCAAGTGCATGGTCGCATCATCGCCAGCGGCACTCCTACGCCTGCGCTAGATGATCTGCTGAAGGTTTTTTCGGAAGGCGGTCTTCTGGATGCCTTTGCAGTCGCTCAATCAGAGGCTGGCGCGAAGACTGCGATCCAGTTCGCTCTGGCGCACGGAGTTGAAGGGTTGGAGGAGGCTTACTCGTCCATTCCAGTCGATCCTTCCACGGGCAAAAAGGTACGGCTCTCTCGTTTTGGTGAGCAAGCCGCCATTCTTGCTCGGAAGCTTTCTGAGATTTTTGCTCGGAAGAAGGGAGGGTCGACTGCCGCTAGTGGGAGCACCAATGTAGCCTCGTAGTTTTTTTATTTCCTTCCTTGAATGTAATGAACCTTGGGATGTATTCCCGTACCTTTGTTGTCCTTGATCGAAGCATTTATCCTTTGGAATTTTATTCTTTTTGTTTGTGCCTTGTCTCCCGATGGGAGTAGCCCCCAAGCGTTTTAGTCAGATGTGCGACTAGAAACAACTCGAGTAGGGCATCTCACTTCTTTCCTTGTACTTCTTCCAGGCTACTGTGTTTGCCGCGGAAACTTCTGGTGGACGTGGTAATCCAGTAAATCCACTTGTGGCCGCCGTGGGCACTTTTGCTGGCCTCCGTGATAAGGTTCAGGAGGGTGAGCGTAGGCTGAAAGCTCTGCGCGGGGTGGCTGATGTGGCGATATCCAAACAGAAATTGGCGGCTGAGCGCGAACAATTTCTGATGGATGAACTGTCTTCAGTCGCGAGGGAGTTGCTATGTAAGTGGTGCAGCCCCCCGTGCATTTTTCTTCCTTTGTATTCTTTAGCTGACTAAGTGCGTCTGCTCTTCAGTTGTTAGACCGGATGACAGGGAGGAAAAGCAGTGGGTGGAAAACCACATTCACCAAGAAGCTAACAGTTCAAAACCTCATGCGAATAACTTCTGGTCTGATCGCGGTCGAGGGTTTGTGATGGCCACCTTGAAATTCCGAGTGCTGCAGGCGAGAATTCTCGTGGGTTCTTTTCACGAGGTCTTGATCGCGATGAATGCTGCTTTTTATCCACTCGAAAGGGGTCCCGAAGACTGGAGGTATCTACTCAGGTTGTTTAGTCGGGAAGGGGAGATTCGCGCGTGCGTACGCAACCAGATGACGTGCGGCGCGGTTGTGGCTCTCTCTTTTGTCCGAATATGGCATTCTGAGATAGACTTGAACTCCGTAGCTCGGCGCCCAGATTATGCAATCGAGGACATCACGCCGTTTTATGATGTTGTACGCCCTGCAGCCGAGAAGATTATCCGAATGACCTCTGAAGAAGTAGATAGGGTCTTAGCGACTGAGAATGCTCAGCGTTTTGACTGATTATCGGATGTGAATATCCTGTAAACTGTTTATAGTTTGTAAAAACTGTTGTAAGGTGTGTAACCTTGTATTTGATGATATTTCTTTGAGATGCTAAGTTTTAGGTGTACCCCCGTGTGTGCTATGGGGTGTGTACCTGTAACTTTTAGCATGCAGTAAACTAGAAGTTTCGGGTAAATATGATGAGGAAATCATGTCTTTTTTATTGCAATGACTGAGAAGTCATGTATTCGAGCTACAAAATTGGCTAGTATAGCCTTATTGTTGTAAAGACAAGTAAACCTAGGGGTAGAATTTGCGGAGTTGTGCAATATTCCATGGATTGGAATAGATTCCTCCAGTCTCTGGATTCTTCAGCCTGTAGGCTCCTCCTGGGATAACTTCGTGTACGATGAAGGGTCCTTCCCAAGGCGGTTCGAGCTTGTGTCCTTCCTTCTGCTTGAGCCGCAACACTAAGTCACCTACCACGAATGACCTGTGGCGTATGCGGCGACTGTGATAGTTGCGTAGTGATTGTTGGTAAACTGCGGATCTCGCGAGTGCGATGTCCCGCATTTCGTCGAGTGCATCCATATCTTCTGCAAGTGCTTTGTTGGAGGTTTCTTCGCTGTAGGCCACAACCCGTGGGGCGCTGAATCGAACTTCCTCGGGAAGGACTGCTTCCGCCCCGTATACCATAAAAATGGTGTGTATTTTGTAGACCTATTTGGGGTTGTCCGGAGGCTCCAGAGTACGGAGGGTAGCTCATCTGCCCAATGTCCTGCTGCGGGGTGCAGACGGTCGAGTAGTCGTTTCTTGATTCCAGCAGAAACTAAGCCGTTGGATCTTTCGACTTGTCCGTTCGTTTGCGGGTAGGCGACCGAAGCAAATTTGAAATTGATGCCTTTCTCCTCGCAGAACTGCTGTGTTTCCTTTGCTGTGAAATTTGTGCCGTTATCTGTGATGATGTCGTGCGGCACACCAAATCTGCATATGATGGAATCGAGGAACTCCACGGCGCATTGGGCGCTAGCCGAAGTTACTGGTCTTGCCTCTATCCATTTGGTGAATTTGTCGACTGCGACCAGCAGGTGTGTATATCCACCGGGTGTGGATCTGCGTAATGGTCCAACCATGTCTAGCCCCCACTGTGCAAAGGGCCAGGCGATGGGTATCATGTGCAACTCTGTGGCGGGTGCGTGCGGCTTTGGTGCGAATCGCTGGCAGGCGTCGCATCTATCGACCAGGATTTTTGCATCGGTGGCTGCTGTTAGCCAGTAGAATCCTGCTCGAAAGGCTTTTCCCAGTATTGCTTTCCAGCTAGCATGATGTCCGCAATCACCCTGGTGTATGTCCCGGAGTAATTCCTTGCCGTCTTCGGGTGCAATGCAACGCTGAAGTATTCCCGAGATGCTTTGTCTGTATAATTCTCCGTTAACCACCCGAAAGGATTTGCTACGCCTGATTAGCTGTCGAGCCTCACGTGGATCGGCCGGGAGCTGTTTGTTGAGCAGGTAGTCGAGATATTTCTGCGTCCAGACTGGTTCGACCAGAAAAACCTGCCGTGATATGTTATGAGTAACCTCGAGAAGCGCGATTTGCGGGCTGACCTCTGTTTCCGGTGCTGCAGGTGTTTCTGCGGCTTTCTTCATCTTGACCGATCTCTTAATCATCCGCTCGAAATATATCCCTGGCGGTATGGGTGTGTTCGTGGAACCCATGTTGGCCAGTCTTTCTGCTTCTTCGTTGCTAGATCTTGCAATGTGCTTTAGCTCGCACCCTTTAAAGCTTCCTTCGAGTAGGTTATACATGTCGCGATATGCAACCATGTTTTCAGCAATGGCGTCACATTCTTTCATCGTTTGCTGCACTATGAGGTTGGAATCGCCGTAGATCATTAATCGGGTAGCTCCACAGGCGATTGCCATCTTCATCCCATGCAATAGTGCTTCATATTCTGCGTCATTGTTCGATGCTGGGTCATCGGGTGGAAAATCCAGTCGCAGGACGTATTGCAGTTTGTCTCCGCGAGGTGAGATAAGGACGATTCCTGCTCCTGCTCCTTCGTTTCTCTTGGATCCATCGAAGTACATTATCCAATTGCTCGTATACTCGGGTGGCCCGGGTGTTTGTAGCTCTGTCCATTCGCTGATGAATTCCACGAGAACTTGGGATTTGACTGCGTTACGTCCAGCATAGGTGATGTCCCAGGCGCCCAGCTCGATGCTCCACTTTGCTATTCTTCCGGATGCCATAGGGTTGTTCATGATTGTCCCGAGTGACGCATCATTAACCACTGTGATGGCGTGTTCCTGGAAATAATGTTTGAGCTTTCGAGCTGTGAGAACAACCCCGTATGCGAGCTTCTGATAATGAGGGTAGCGTTGTTTGCATGGCGAGAGTACTTCGCTGATGTAATATATTGGTCTTTGAACTCCGTATGCTTTGCCGTCTTCAGGTCTTTCGACTATGATCGCTGTGCTGATGACCTGGTTTGTAGCGGCTAAGTATAGGAAAAGTGGCTCCCTTTCATGCGGTGTCGCAAGGATGCGCCTGCTTTGCAATGACCGCTTCAAATCTGCGAACGCTTTTTTAGCTTCGGGTGTCCATTCGAATTTGTCCGTCTTCTTCAGTAATTTGTAGAAGGGTAATGCCTGCTCTCCCAATCGTGCGATGAATCTGCTCAGGGCTGCTAGTCGTCCTGCGAGCTGCTGTACTCCGCGTAGATTGGTTGGCTCCTTCATAGTCAATATGGCTCGTATTTTCTCCGGGTTGGCTTCAATGCCTCTGGCGGATACCAGGTACCCGAGAAGTTTGCCTGCGGGGACACCGAAAACGCATTTGGTCGGATTGAGCTTGATCCGATATGCGTTAAGGGCGTCGAATGTTTCTCTGATGTCCTCGAGGAGTGTGTCCTCCACTCGAGTTTTGATGATATGTTGCGCCTGCAGCGCTGATATGTTGCGCCTGCGTTCTTCAGCCCGAAGGGCATTGTCGTGTAGCAGTATACACCGTGGGGTGTGATGAAAGCCGTCTTCTCCTCGTCTTCCTTTTTCATTCGGATTTGATTATATCCTGAATAGGCGTCTAGGAAGGAGAGACGCTGGCAACCTGCCGTAGAGTCCACGATCTGGTCGATTCGTGGTAGAGGAAAGTTGTCCTTGGGGCAGTGTTTATTTAGCGACGTGTAGTCGATGCACACCCGAAGGATATCCGTGTTTTTCTTGGGGATCAACACCGGGTTTGCTAACCAGGTGGATATCTTGATCTCCCTGATGAAGTTTGCGGCTAGCAATCTGTTTACTTCTTCTCCAAGCGCTTTCTGCTTAAGTTCTGAAAATCGTCGAGTCGTCTGTTTGATGGGTTTGGCGTCAGGAAAGACTTCGAGTGAGTGCTCGGCAAACTCCCTGGGTATTCCTGGCATATCTGAGGGCTGCCAGGCGAAAATCTCCCAGTACTCACGGAGGAGTTTGACGAGCGCGCCTTCCTATGCTGGCGAGAGGGTTGTGGAAACCATCGCCGTCTTCGCGGAATCTGTCGGGTGTACTTGGTGCTTGCGAGTGTCGCTGTTGGCGCTGAATTCCAGTTCAGGTGCGTTTTTCTTCGTGAGGGGCATAACGGAGTGGTCCGTGGTTTTTGCCAGCTCTTGAAGTTCTTCCTGCATCCCGAAAGATTTTGCGATCTCATTAAATTCTATGGCACACTTGTCCGATTTCTGGAAGTCTCCGTCGATGGTGATCACACCGTATTCGCCGGGTAGCTTGAGCTTCAAGTATGCGTAATGTGGTACGGCCATGAATCTGGCGAACGCTGTTCGACCAAGAATGGCGTGGTACTGTGAGGGCCAGTCGACGACTTCGAAGTCCAGGAATTCCCTTCTGTAGTTGCGTGGGGAGCCCAGTACAACTTCTAGGTTGATTGTTCCGAGTGGACGGATTGCCTTGCCCGGAACTATCCCGTGGAAGGATGTTTCTGATTCCGTTAGGCCGTCCAGATTTTTGTTCATTCGACGGAGTGTATCCGCGTAGATGATGTTGATGCCACTGCCACCGTCCATGAATACGCGGGCCAGATCATAATTGCCAATTTGAGCTTGGATGACGAGGGCGGCGTGTCCCGGCCGATAGACTCGTGGCGGGTGGTCTTCTTTCGAGAACGTGATTGGCTGATCGGCCATCTTCAGGTACTCGGGCTTTGTTGGTGGTGTCTGCACTGCCATACATATTTGTCTCGAGTTAGTTTTTTGAGCTCTGCGAGAGGGGCATACCTTCTGTATCATCCTGAGGAGTTGTCCTTGCGGAGTCGGGTATGTATTGGCTCCCGCGTTTTGTGGTGGTGGCGCTGGCAATGCGGCGAGCGCCATGTTTGGGTTGGTCGGTGGAGGTGGGGGTGGTGGTAGCTGGAATTGTTGTCCCCCTCCTGGCAGTGGTGGATAGTTTTGGGTGGAAGCAAATCTTTTCCTGGCGAGTGCGTCCGAGATTTCGATGAACTTTCGGCAATCCTTGAGAAGGTGCGTTGCCTTAGTCTTGCCCGTGCGCTTGTCTGTGAACAGATGTAGCGAGCAGTACGCATCGAGGTCTTCCTCGGGTGATTTTTCTTCTGCCTTTGGTTTCCACTCGCGACTTCCGCGACGACCGGGGTCGCGACTTCGCGTGAATTCTGCTGCCACTAGTTCTTCTCTGTCCTCGTGGTCGTAATATTTTCTTCTCTTCTTTCGTCCGTGGCGGTCGTCCTCGTGTGCAGGTGATGATCCTCTTTCGTTGCGTACTGCGTCTTCTCCATTGGCCCATTTTTCGGCTATGACCATGAGCTCCCCGATGGTTTTGGGCGCAGCTCTGCCGAGCTCTTCTCGAAACGCGGTTCTTCTCGCTCCTTTGGCGAAGGCCTCAATCGCCACTTCTTCAGAGATTGTCCCTGCGGTGTTCCTGAGCGTGTTCCACCGCTGGATGTATTCTCGGGTGGATTCGCCGCTATTCTGTTTGCAGGCTCGTAGTTCTTCGATTGTAGCCGGCCTCTTGTAGGTCGACTGGAAGTTCTTGCAGAAATCGCGGTGTAAGTCATCCCACGATGCGTAGCAAGATCGTGGTCTCCTCTCCAGCCAGCTGCGGGCCGCTCCGGCTAGGTGCAAATTGAGGTATTGCATAGCCGTGTTCTTATTACCACGTTGGCATTTCACTGCCGTGAGGTAGTCGCTTAACCATTGAGAGGGCTCGAGTGAGCCGTCGTACTTCGTCACTTCCGTGCTGAGCTTGAATCGCTTGGGTAGGGGCGCCTCGCGGATACTACGGGCGAAACAAAGCGCGCCGCAGGTTTCGTCATCCGAAGAGCCGGATGATGATCGGTCGCGATACCTTGACGCCCTTGCTCTATCCACTTTGTTTTGCGCGATGTCTGATCGCGCGTCTCGTCCGGGTTGATCGCGATCGGCGTTCTTCCGTGGTTCCTTGCTTCGTTTGCGTGAGCGGCTGCCGTGGTGTCGCGAGCTTTTTTCTCTCGGGCTGTCGTCGCCGCTGCTTCGACTGTCATCACGGTGGCGGGCTTCTTTCCCTCGACCACGACGTGGCGACTTGTCTTTTCTCGGGGAGGAGCTTCTGTGCCTGCGGGGCGTTTCTTTGTCCTTATCCTTCTCCAGTCGCTCCTTCTCTAATTGTTCTTTGCGATCGTGAGAGGCGAGCCTCGCGGCCGCCAACCCTAGATCTTTGCGAATATGCTTGTATTGTTCCACCCGGGGATCACTATCCGTCGGCTGGTTCATCTGCATGTAAGTTGCTGCGGCTAGGATCGCGGCGGCTGGGGTTTGCGGGTAGACGTTGCCATCGTCGTCGACCCTCATGAAAGAAGACGTGGTAGACCTGTTGGTCCCAGCCATAGATTCGTGGTCCCTCGTCGATGCTGCGGGTCCATTCCCCCCAGGCCGGGTACCGACTGAGGGTGCATGGGATAGCTCGGCTCGACGTAGGCTTGATTCATCCGCCGCTCTCCTGCGACGGGCTAGATCTGCTCGGGCATCCTTGATGTTTGAGGCCGCTCTCACTAGGTGATAGTGGTAGGCGGTTAGGTCTTCCTGCGTGGCTCCCGCCACAGGTGGCTGACTCTTTCGCATGGATTCCTTGGCTCTTTTCCAGGCTTCCCGCGAAACGCCGATTATATCGCGCTCGGTTGCGCTAAATTCAGTTTCCGAGGGCTGTTCCGACCCTGCCATGCAGACTTGGGCCAGTTGTGGTCCGTGCGTCCTAGGCGTAGATCGGAAAGTTTTCCGCACCCGAGAGGGTTCCTCTGTCGAGAGGGTGTGGTAGTGGACTGCGTTGTAGCGGATGGACTCGCCGCTTTTCCCCGTAGGAAAGCGCGAGTTGACGGTTCCCGATTCGGTTTCAGATTCATCCGAGAAGTGGAGGATCCCGTCTTTGTTCGCCATGAAGTTGAAGCTCCCGAACGTCAGGGTGACGCTCTTCTCCAGTTCCTCGAACGCCGGGCGAGATTCCGGCGAGTGAGGCGTGACCACGACAGATCCGATCCGTATAGGATTGCTCGGAGCCGTAGTCGTTGGTTTCCAACGGGAGTTGGACGTCGATGAAGCCGAAGATGCCGGTGATCCAGCGCCCGCGGTTCCCACAGACAGCGCCAATTGTCGAATCCCTGACTCGACAAGTCCCTTAGGTGATCCTATCGGGTTTCGATTAGGAGAACTCATGAGCGCTGGTGAGATCGTCGGCTAGACAGGGGGCGAGATTTACCCAGGTTCGGGGCCCTCGTAGAGGTAAAACCCTTACTCCTGCCTCTTGTCGATCTGTATTGGATGATTAGATCGGTTACAGGTTGCTCGAATCGAGAGTAGATCTCGAGTTCCGAGGCTTTTTGGTCGTGCGGTATTACTCGGTCCTCTCCTTGAGGGCTCTCCTGGCCTTATATAGATGGCCAGGTCTCGAGTTCTACCCGGAGAGGATTCAAACCCTAGCTAGGTCGGTTACAAAACTTCCTAACTTAACCCGCAAGTTTAGTGCGGGTGGGCTTCAGGTGGGCCTTCTAGAGTCTTCCAAGGGCGCCTCCTCTTGGGCCTTGACCTTGGGCCTGAGAGGGGGTGTCCTTACCCGCAGGGTCCAAGATCTATGTCTTCGTCACCAGTGATATCGTAAATTGTCGATAATAATGGTAAAACAAATTTCATCCCTGAAGTTAACTAAATAATTCTGCGTATAGAAGATGGAGAAATAATTCTTACTACAACAAGTTTATCCAGTTCATCATCCCCTGATATTTACTCCCAAATATGGAGTTATTGGTTGATGATTTTAATTGTTTAGATCATCCTCTTATATTTGAAGACCTTAGTTGAGTTCCCTACTGTTGTACTTGTTGTTTGCCCGTATAAAACTTAATTATTGTATTGAACTAGGAAATAAAAGTGCTTAGCGAAATGAATGAACTTTGGGGATAACTACAGGACACCTTGGTCGAATGGAAATAATTAGAACACGAGGGGTATAGTGGAGAAGAATAGGAAGATAGAAAATTACGAATAAGAAAAGTTTTTTCGATTAGACGCATGAGTGCCAGAAGAGGGCAGATAGGGAACCACGCATGAGGCTAGCAAAGCCAGGAGTGGATGGTACTACATTTCTCGAAAGCCAAATTAATACTTTCTCGAAGGTCGAATCTCACTTATTTCACTTTAAGGTTTGTTTGTTTCATCGTTCTTTTTCTTATTTCGCGTTGTGACAGAATCACAGATTATCATCTAAACATATTGATCCTCGTACTGGGATATGGCAAGACCTTAAGTTAAGTCAACCGGGGAGGCTACGAATTCTCGGCTTGCCCCTGTCTCTGAAAAGTGAA
Organism: Alopecurus myosuroides; assembly: GCA_028641055.1. NCBI lineage: Eukaryota > Viridiplantae > Streptophyta > Magnoliopsida > Poales > Poaceae > Alopecurus > Alopecurus myosuroides. Next base: position 350,502,148 of record CM054063.1, read on the forward strand.
GGTCAGCTCCACGTGGGTATTCCATCCAAAAGATGGGAGAAGAGGATGACACTTGTTCGTATTGAAAACCGGAGTTGACAATTCAAAGGGAAAACTGTAACGTTGACGCCTATTTGTCTAATAAAGCTCGAAGGTCATCTGAGATTTTACCCCCAAATTTCAGCTTGCATATGTGTCAGACTATAACATTATTAAATGGACACCACTAAAGTACATTCATAATGTATGATAAACTATATACTACCAAACAAAAGTTCATTAAACTAGAAAATACCCACAATTAGGCACGCTTTGTTTTTAGTTCACTAGGCCAAAACCAAATTTCTGACCATGGACGATAATGATGCTTGGTTCATAGTTTTTAAATCCGCCATGGGTCATTTGCCCGTGAATTCGTCCGGAAAGTTGTCCGAACCTCGGGCTCCGGATTACAATCTACCGGCTTCCTTGTGCACAAAAAGAAACAACCATAAATTACAATAGGCGGAAAATTAACCCAAGATCCCAAGCGGGGCCTTACTAGGAAAATTATGTTCACAAGGTCATATAAACTTCATAGAATACCTCAAACCATTGAAAAAAAAACGAACCCACAATTGTTCCATATAACTAACACTAAAAGGTGCAATTGACACAGAAACTACATCCAACATGTATGACAAACTACATACTACCAATATCAGCTAAAGTTTGTGAATCAAAAAGGAGTTGCTACCATACAAAAATCATGATAAAATATACATCCACAATGTCTAAGTAACCATGACATAAGCAATCAAAATTACATCATGACATCGTCATCTATCAGATGCATTAGAAAAGAAAGTACGAGGATCAGTGGGGGCTCACAAATTCAGCCGTCCTTCTTCACAGAAATCCCTCACACACACCTAACGTCAGATCCAAACGGCAATGTTAGTAACACAAAAATACGGAGTCCAAGCATCATGGCAACAGATAAATACAGAGTACAAGCATCATGGCATCATGTAAACACTACCTAGTGGTACTAACGAGAGGATCTTGGATTCCCTTCGCTTAGTTGGTCGATAAGAACCAAGAATAACCCCCACCACTTGCATCGTTACCTTCCCCTGACCCTGCTACACTCAGAGGCGGGAGGAAAAAATCCGATTCAACAAACTACTCCTATGCCTCATTCACAAATATACTCGCAGCATGGTATGTATAGGGAGACACACCGCGCAATCCTGACGCTCGATTTGTTGCTCCGCCGGCAAAAATCCCAGAGGACACGAGAGGCGATTCAGCAAACTTCGCCAGCATAGTCCTCCAAATCAACCGAAACGGGGAAAGCATGTGCGAACACGCCGCTCGATTCGATTCTCCGTCGAACAAATCGCCGAGGACGAGCGCGACGGTGCGTGCAACTTCCACTGAGCCCAGATTTTTTTGGCAAGCTCAAGAGAGGAAGTCACAGTGCTCCGCCCAGATTTTTTTGGCAAGCTCCGCTGCTGCGTTCGAGATCAGACGAAGGAGAGTGTGAACACTTTGTAGCTCAAGAGAGGGCCCACGCAAGAAATAGATTTCGCGTGTTTTTTTTAAGGATTTGAGCGACCAGGCGGGAAGAAGAAATACCCCTGGCCACTTAGGAAGTGAGTGGGCCGGAGCAGCAAGATTAATGGGCCTATTCGGTACAGCCCGGCCTGGCCCACTTTGTTCTCAACCGGCCCATTAATTGCGAACGTCACTCTTCTTCTCACTCATCGAAGCGTTCTCTCTTCTCTATCCCGACCAGTCTAAAAAAACAGAGCCACCAGCGGCTGGCTAGGGTTTTTCATCCCCGCCGTCGCTTGCCACATTTCGCCGCCGCTCCCCTCCAATCCCGCCGCCGCCCAGCTGGACCTCCGCCGCCGTACAGGACCACCAACCTCCTGCGCAAGCAGATCGACCGTGTCCCGCCGCCACCCAGCTCGACCTCGGCGCCCGCATCGACGCCGTCCAGCTCGCCCAAGGGGCCTTGGCAGGCGGGCGGGCGCGCTTTCTGCCCCTTGCTGAGGCTCCCCTGAAGCACACCACGGCGGCGAATTCGGCCGCCACGGCGCCACCGGTGGCGGCATCGGGCGCGAAGCTCCAGGGCCATGTGAGCCACTCCGTGCTCTCTGTCGCCGCATGCCCTGAGGCGAGAAGCGGCGGCGGGAACGGGCCGCAACCTTCGTCCGCGTCGGCGTCGGGCCGGATGCGCGACGAGAGCAGCGGCGCGGCGGTTTCCGTCACAGCATGCCACGACAGCATGCCCCAGTCGTCTTTGGATCTGGCGCCTTCATCCGCGGTGGCAGTGCCGTCCCTGGCTCCGGCATCTTCGTCCACAGTGGCAGTGCCGGCGCCAGCGCCGGCGCCAGGCCGGATGCTCGAGGAGTACAGCGGCGTGGTGTCTGTCACCGTCTACAGCGAGGGCAACCCGCCCTCCTCTGCCCCGTTGCCTTCCTCCGTGCCAGCAGCAGGACGGGTGCCCGACGAAAGCATCGCCGCGGTTTCTGTCACTGCCTATTCTGAGGCATACCATGGCAGCGGGAACAATCTGTCCTCCCCTGCCTCGTGGCCTTCGTCCATGCCAACACCGGCGCCGGTGTCTGGGCAGATGCGGGAGGAGAGCAGGGGTGTGGTTTCTCTCACTGCATACACCGAGGCGTGCCATGGCAGAGGGAACAGTCGGTCCTCCCCTGCCCCGCTGCCTTCGTCCATGCCAGCGCCGGCGTTGGGCCGGATGCTCGAGGAGAGCAGCGATGCGGTTTCTCTCACCGCATACATCAAGGCGTGCTATCACAGTGGGAACAGTTTGTCCTCCCTTTCCCTGCCGCCTTCGTGCTTGCAAGCACCAGTGCTGGCATCAGGCCAGATGCTCGAGGAGAGAAATGGTGTGGTTAATGACACCACCTACCCCGAGGCTCACCATGACAGTGAGAACAATCCGTCCCCCTCTACCCCACTGCCTTCGTCCGTGCCAGCATCGGCGCCGGCACCGGACCTGGCATCAGGCTGGATGCCCAAGGACAATGGTGTGGTTTCTCTCACTGCCTACCCTGAGGTGTGCCATGGCACCGGGAAGAAGAAATCGTCTCTGCTTTCCTCCGATGCACCGCCACAGGCATTGGGTTGGATGCTGGAGGGCAGGGGTGCGGTTTCTGCCGGCGACTATCCTCAGGTGGGACATGGCAATGGAAAGAAGAAGTCTTCTTCGCCTCTGTCCGCGGCGACAGAGGCGCCGGCAGCGGGTCGGACGCTCGAGGACTATGTGATGGACTGGGCGGCAAGGAAGGCTGCGGCAGGTGCTCCCTCGCACCACTGTGTGCTGCCATTCCTTACCGGCGCGCCCAAAGCGGTAAGTTATGCTTTAGATAGTATATGCTGTCGTCATTTCTCTATGTATAATTAGATCAACATTGTGACCAGATTACAGTTTTGATCAATTTTTATTGCCTTGGTATCTGAGGCTTCTTCATATGTGCGCAGGTTGAATGTCGTGTCTGCTATAGGATTATTCATCCCTTGGAAGAAATTAAATGTTCAGTTAGTCGTTGTGAACAATCGTTCCATCTGACCTGTGCGATGGAATATACTGCCAATTTCAGCACTGAAAGCTTCAAGTGTCCTCAACATGTAAGTTCAAATGTTATTAAAATCTGCATGTTTAATATTGTATGTGATGTGCATTGGGAAAGGCGTTAGAGTTTCTAAAAAAATGCAAGTTATATAGCTTAAAAAACTTATGCTGTGAAGTTGTTGGGCTTGTCAAGCTTTCGTACTTGAGTATGCCTACCCTATTCGAATATGCAGTGTTTTGTCCACATGCATACTTGTTACGTTAAACGTAGGTGCTATACCAGATGGTTTGAAAACAAAGATGCAGTGTGCATTATAAATAGACACACTTACAGGTCATATTAAGATGAAACCTATTTGCAAATTACTCAAATATAGTTTAGTCTCATAGGCTGATAGTTATGGTTGTCGATGTGTGTCCAATTCATGACCACCACATGGCTTATATGTAAATGAATAAGTAAATAAAATAATACAATACATCTTTTTGTAGGATGTATGAAGGTATTTTAAAAAGGTCAATTTGTAGTTCTCTGTAATCCTACGTTGGTCCTCTTCAAATTTAGCAATGGCCTGGATTGAGTTGTCATGACATGCGAATTAATTTATCAGCTAAGGTTAGATTTTAGGTGACCAAAGCGTACCTCAATTTTTGGTCCTACAGCAAACTGGAGTCCAATGCCATTTGGCTAAATTTAATTCAGTAGTTAATATTAGATGTTTGTAAGACTTTCTGCTAGAAGTACTGAATTTTTATACACATTAATTTGAATTTTCTTCTCTATAATTAGGGTTGTATGGTTTGTAAGCAAAAGATGTTCTTTTGGCGCTGCGGACGTTGTACAGTTGCAGCACATACAAAATGTGCGCCGTGGCCAGTAATTCACCTAAAAGATGACCATGGAAGTTCAATTTGCTGGAGGCACCCTGCCAATTGGCTCCTTCAAAATGAGGTCTATCCTTTTTTCCTTATGATTGCTCAATTCATATTGTTATGCATGAATAAAGCATTAAAGCAGTAACTACTTCACCCTCTAATCTACTAATTCATCCTCCTTCCATAAATAGATGATGTTTTGGACATGGACACTCTCCACATGCAACTTTGACCTACATTTTATAGGAACGTGTTAGTAAAAAATGGTACAATCATTATATTTTCACTTCGATACTATTCTCACTTGACTGGTCTAAATGTTCTTCATGTTACTAGTACAAATTTTAGATGCTTTATTGTTTGGCTATTTTTCTAGGAATATTATTGGAAGAAGGAGAAGTCAGTGCAATATTGTTAGGGAATTTTTCGAGGAATATTATTTGTTGTATCTCCTGCCTGACTTGCACTTTTGAGCTCTGTTTGGGCAACTATGCTGAAAGCTGCAACTCTTCTGATGCATTTCATCAAGCACGTCACTTTTTTCTTTAATAGCATCTTCCATACATAGTACAAGTATCCATGAATGTATAACTTAATAAATAATATCAACTTGCCTACAGTATTTGCTCATACTCTGTGGTCTTAGAGTTCTCTCAATGGTTCGCCATTTGTATATCCATGAAATGACCATGGCTGTGTTATACTTCCTTTTCTATTAACAAAGTACTAAGCCCATATCTTCCACGTTCCAACAGAAATAAATTTATGGATTTCATGCTTAATAAAATCAAAACTCTCTGCAACAAGGGTTATTTAAATTTCTGGTAGTTCTCTTCCAACTAAAGATGAGCTGGGTTCATGGTTTTGGGCTTGCTTCTGATCCTTACCTTACTTTCTTCAATCAGATTTATTTCACTTCTAGATTATTAAATAATATTACCAGAACGAGTTGGATGCCACTTTGAGTTAATGATTGGAGAGCATCACCACAGATCATTCCATTTCCATATACCCTTTTGTTAATATTTGTAATAGTTGAGGTGTCTGACAGGAGTACTTTGTTTGATGGTGACAGAATGCTGACCTGACAAACAACATAGAGGTTAGTGCTGTCATGATATAACTGTATGTTGCTATCTTCTTTTTAGACTGGTTACATTCAAGAATTGCCGCACTATATTCTAAATAAAATAGTACAATTTCAAGACTTCCTTAGATACTTGTCCATATAGTTCTGTGTAGGTTTAAGGATGCTTTTATCTTGTGATCCTCCTGAATAGTGAATCTACCAGACATTAATGCATAACTAATGCTAACATGCTTGTTTGATAGGAAGCCTTCTGCCGGTTACCTCTTCCTTATGTGAATGAAGAATTCAATATTGATTCAACCATTCAGGATTTCACGGCGATTGTTTGTAAACCGCCCTCATACACACATATCAAGCGCAGTATCCTAACGCCATACTTGTTATTGTTATGGAGTCGAGCTTTCTGGAGCTATTTACTTTCATTTCACTATTTTACATTCAGTTCTCTGTTTATCTGCATTCCACCTCTACACGCCATCATTGTTTTCTTAATGTTGTAAAAGATGTATATTTAGTCAAGAAGAAACGCGCCGATTCAAGTGCCGAGACCGGGTGCAGAAATTGCAGAGCAGATTCTGTTTGCAGAGATGATTGTGAATGCAGGTATTCTTCCTAACTCCACCGAGCGCATACATGAATAATGAAGTTTTGACAAAACTACTTCTAGTTTGATATTCATTACGTTTTCAAGATGGAACCAGACATAGAATTATGGCAAAAGAGCAAGCATACACATTTGTGGGTTCTTAAATTGCCTCGATACTGTGGGTCACGAGCGACGCAATGAGCGCAGGGAGAATGAGAGGAGATTGGCGCTGTCAAGCAGCCCACAGTATATATTATAACTAGAATGATATCCCGCGCGTTGCAGCGGGAACACATAAAATAATAAAAAATATATAATTATGAAATATTTAGTTGATCATAGCAGTGTATGTGTATTTTAAAATTTAAAGGTCGCAAATAAGGTGAAATCAACAGGTTGAAAAAACGGATGCCGTGGATGATTTGCATGAAGATCACAAGCACATTGCTACATAATATTTGTACAAACAACTTTTTGTACAGTTACATAAAGAAGGGCACCAATTTTTTGAATAATAGATATATTATTTTCATCATGACAAATAATTTGCAAAAAGTTCACTTCGTTGTGGAGATTAATTACGGTGTTACAGTTTCCCATGATTTAATTCTCTAATTACATAACGGGATGGTGCGATTCCATCAATCAAAGGTCGATTACATGTATAAAACAATGAACACCATCATAAAGGTTGATTTGATTTGGTTTAGATGTGTGACAATGAAATTTAATTGATGTTGAAGTTGGGGTTGAAAATTACTTAACTCTAAACAGAACTTCACCATAAATTTAACATTTCATCATCTAGTTTTTGTTATATTACTGTTTCTGCATCATCTGGTATAGGGGGAAAGGACCATTGCTACTATATCTAAATACAAAAGAATTATTTTGATACCATTGACAAAAGACTAATCTATTTCAAATCAAAATCCGATCAGTAAAACAAGAAAAAATATAAATTCTGCTGTGAACAATAGCTTTATGTTAAAATGGTGAAGAGTAAAATACTACCACAGAATCTGTCATTTTTGTGTCTAGGTATATGGATCAAATTTGGAATTGAATGCTACGCTGTAGATTCATGTATTGTGAATGCAGCCTACTATTTTTTCCCCATTAACCATACTTGTATTATTTGATATTGAAATGTGTCTTCATTCATTAGGGGTCTTTCTATGAGTTGTTCCAGGAGTTGCCGCTGCTCAGACCTGTGTAGCAACAGGCCATTCCGCAAGGATAAGAAATTTAAAATTGTCAAGGTAGTTCTCTCTTGCAAATGAGGTGCTCATTTTCTTATTTATTTGAGAGTCCACTCTTGCTGTCTAATTTTATCAGCACAGAGATGAAGTTCAGGCACCTTCTTATATTTACATTAATCTAATATTATTTCAAGTACCACTCTTCCCCCCTTGGAACGTTTGTGTGTGCCATGAGTTCATGAGTTCTGTCTATTCATGGGTATGAGTGTCAGAAATCTATGGGCTCCACTTGCATAAGCACTTCACATAATTGCTACACAATACAATGAATACACTAGCCTTATTTTTCTTTTTTTGCGGGTAGCCTTATTTTCCTTGGTGGCTGCCAAATAACATGTGGCAATTGTAGTGGTGTTTTTTAGAATCGGTTGGTATTTATGCTTACTGAAAGTTGTTAATTCTACTTATTTGACTGTAATCAAAATAGCTTTTTTTCCTTTACAGTCAGAAGGCTGTGGATGGGGTGCTGTTGCATTGGAGCCGTTGGACAAGGGTGATTTTATAATCGAGTATGTTGGTGAAGGTACAAGGTTCTCTGTCATGCCAAATATTTGAATAGAAATAACAAACAGTTGGTAGATGACTGCACATATGCAATAGGGGAGTGGCATTTTGTTTGTGCCCTTGTTTCCACTGGCTTTAATTAATCTAATTTCACTTATGCTTTTTTGTGCCAAATAAATCGCCGGCTTCCATTTACAATTGTTGCTCGAGTTGAGAACCTGTTGCCACATTACATCATCTAGTTTTGAGGAAGACTCAAAGTAATGTATTGCAAGAGCTGAAAGGCATACCTACAGAGCACAAGGACACCAATCTAGACTGCCTCAAATACCCTCAACTACTCTGCTTACTGGTTAGATGATTTCAGTAAATCTGCATTCTGCTATTGAAGATGCACATCCTAATGCATTAGGTAGCTGAAAAGTTGCATTGTTTTGGTGAGAAAAAGAAATTCTTAGTTTGGCAATTGGAGAGAGTTGAAATTTTCTTTAATCTTTTAGTTTTAAAAAATGTCGCCTTGTTTTCAGTTAGTCTAGCTAGTATTAATTGTTTCTCAGTTATCCAGTTAACCTGAATTGGAGTCACCAAGGAAAAATTTCTGGACCACTGAAAGAGTGGCATACTAGCATCATGTGGTGCAAAATTCTTCAAGCAATCTGAGTAGTGGAGAATGACGGGAAATGTTTCACCAATAACTAAAAATATGACCGGGCTACAGTTATGAGCATGTGTACTAATTCATTACTCCCTCCGATGCCCTCGAAAAAAAATATTACTATTTGTTTCCCATTATCTTCTGACCTAATGCTGTTTTTTTTCATTCAAACCTGATTTCAGTCATCAATGATGCAACATGCGAACAACGGCTTTGGGAGATGAAGCGGCGTGGTGACAAAAATTTCTACATGTGCGAAATCAGCAAAGATTTTACAATAGATGCGACATTTAAAGGAAACACTTCACGTTTTCTAAACCATAGTTGTGACCCAAACTGTAAACTAGAGAAATGGTAATAATTTCTGAAACAGAAAGATTTTTTCAAATGGTGATTTCCTGATTGTCTATATGGTTTACCAGGCAAGTTGATGGCGAGACTAGAGTTGGTGTTTTTGCCTCTCGTTCCATCGAAGTCGGAGAACCCTTAACTTATGACTACAGGTATTTTAAAATCATTTTCTATTACTGAATGAGTGCATATATTTCATAATATAGTTGGGCTAAGAGTACATTCTGGTAATACGGAGGGGCAATGAATATATGGCATTTTAAGTGGCCGGCTACAATGAGCTCTAGTTGCTGATGAGTTTGTGACATTTGTATCATCAAGCTCGTACATTCTGGTTCAGGTACATACCACCTAAGTGACCAAATTAGCATTTGATCACAAAGTATTGCTACAGTGAGCCAGCAACTTGTCCATCTAGGTTTGTGGTCGTAGGTCACTTGAGGATTATAATTTTCCAAAGATATGTCTGGAGTAGCACTCTTAGGTCCGCATTTGCACAAGTTGCATGCATTGCTGTAAGTCACGATTTGCTGTTAACCTTCCCTTTGGCCTTAGTACAAAACTGTACATAGTCTATTGGTGTAACTAAAATCTTTTGTGGTAGCTCTAATCTCAACCATATTTCTAACAGGGCAAGCACATGATGCTTCTAAATGTTGTTATCACTTAATTTAACATTTTTTATTCGCTTGGATCTTATAGACGTCTTGCTTTTTCCGAAACCAACACAACTTGTTCTTGCAGGTTTGTACATTTTGGGGAGAAGGTCAAGTGCCACTGCGGGGCAAAGACCTGCCAAGGATTCCTGGGCATCCAACTAAAGAATCCAACACGGGATGCTCTCGCAGCCGCGGCGGCACTCGAGAACCAGCTAGGTGGCTGCTCCCCCTCGAGGCTGAAACCAGAGACGCACCTATTACCCTGGACAAACTGTATAGAGGTTCCTTTTAACCTGAGGAGCAAAACGAAGATCGACAAGATCTGTTGGGGACGCAAACGGCAACGCACGTCTATCATAGAGCCATCCCCATCTTCGGTTATGGAGGCTGCTGCACCCGTCCCATAGAGGGCTTTTCAGCCCAACTAGTGTGAGCGGAAGTTGTGGGTTCATTCTGTAATAATCTTGATGCTACATTAGTTGATTTCAGACGATTATTTCGTATTTCCTGATTTCATCTCTGGGATTTTTTCGCTGTTGTTGTAAGCTGTAACCACTGTTCATTTATCCCAGAGTCAATTCTATAGCTGAAAGTTGGACCTCTCTCTGTATCCACTGTTCATTTATCCCAGAATCAAATAATTATTTAAGAGTTTTACGCACAAAATTAATAATTTAATATATTCAAACAAAGGGAAAGACAAAATGACAGTATTTGTTAAAACGGATTTATATGAGAAATTGAAAGCTATTTGGAAACACGTATCACACTTTTATTTCACTTGTCGTCTCTCGGTGACTTTTCTTTTTTCTGTCTCTCTCTTCACGTTGCCTGCCTGACCGCTGTACTACCATAGTGCAGCATGCACTCTCTGACACACTATCACGTTAGCTCCAGAAATTTCGAGATAGCTATGGGAGCGTGTGCAACGTAGGGGGCTAATTCAGAGCGTGAGCACCTGGTGGATTCCGTCGCGAATCCTAGCACTTTGGGCCGTCAGATTAGTATATCGAACGATTTGCATCTTTCCACGTAGTCCCCTAGGTTACCTGTTAAATATGAGCCGTCTGATTAGAAAGATCCAACGGTCCTTATGACCTCATATTAACATACTATATAGGACTATAGATATAGATATAGATATAGATATTTGCTGATGCTTTAAGTTTCAAGCTACTATATTTGGAACTATTTGGAAGCTTTAGCTAAAAACAAGAGACAATTTAACATGGCAATAATAACTTGCCTATCTTTACTCTTAATGATATACCTATTGTTTTTTTTTTTTGCATTGGCTTATATATATGGATGATGTGTGGATCGAGCAGCAAAGCATCTGGTATTGTGGATCGTCGTGAACATTCGCTCTCATACCACATGGACAACTACACAAGCCATGGCCCTGCACAAGCCGTGGTAGTGGCGCTCCTTCTCATGTACTTTGCAACCCATGCACACTGTAAGTTGCAGATAGGCAACCAAGTTATTGCTATACTTCTGCTGACTTGTAATCTTTCAAATATTCATCTTCCAATCTCCGCAGTTGGTGCATGCATGCATGAGTTTAACCAATTGCTTATCATTTGTATGGGTCGTACTGAACGATTGTATTCTTTTTTTTATTGCCCGATTGCTTATCAGTTAACACTGACGTAAGTGTCTTTTCCCGCAAAAAAGATAACAACAAGAGGTTATTAATGGATTATCCTGTATTCTGTAGGCATGATCACAGAAGAAATGAGGGGTGAAAAGATTAATTTTCCCAACGGAATGTGCGCCAAACAAGGGGGGAAAAACTGCGATAACGGATTTTGCTACTGCTGTTTATGGACAGCCCACTGCTATGTGTCACTGAACATTTGCAAGGGACAATGTAACAAGAAGTCATCTTCAGGTGCACAAGCGCCGGCGAACAAGGCTCCTTTTCCCTCCCATAAGATCTAATTATATGTTGTTTGCTTGTGAAAAATAATGATAACCGCTGCATGTGCAGTTGAATAATCATATTGGAATAGGAGATGATATATTTTACGGCTTCTTCAGGATGTTAATCCTTGATTGCATCGAACAAATATAATTGTGTATTTTCCGATAAGGAACTTCCTGAAGAAATCACAATCAACGGGGTTTTCTAACTTCGATTGTTTCTGTTTCTTGTGCCACATTGTGCTCCAGAAAAATGGAGCAATTTGTTAGCTTCTACCTCTAGCTACTACTCACACTGAGCACTTGGACACACAACTCAAGCTCAATGCAATGTACACAAGTAGTTTTTGTGTAGCTCAAAGCTAGCTGCGTTTCTGGTTTTCTTGATACACTTGCACTACTTCAATGTTATGAAACAGATACAGGAGGTACCTATTTATACTACTTGTGATCTGTACAGCTAGCTAAGCAACATGTGAACACTTGACCTTGGTAGTCTAAAAAGTCAAACCCGCACTCATCCTAGACATAATCATCACCTGCATGCACCTTATCTTATCTAGCAGACTTTGCAGGAATCTAGCAGCTATATGTTGGCCTCCATTTTCATATTCTGTTCACACTCCACCATGTGTGAACCTAGCATGTACATGCACATGCACATGCACGTACTGCTTATGAGTAGCAACGTGATTACTCAACACAATTATCATAAAGAAAGAAAACAAATGATCAAAAGATCTCAAAGGAGAGTTTGAAACCTACAATTGACGAATAGTACCCTTAGCTCCAAACAAAGCTACACAAAGGGAAGACATATAAACTAGTTTTATTTTAAATAGGACAGGAGCTCTGCCTTTTTATTGATTAAGAAGGTATAAGCAGTGAGGTCGAAGCGAAAATAAAATCGCCTAGTTGTTGAAGACCCTACTTTTCCAATAACTTGCTTCTTCCTTGATTTTTGCTAATACAAATAAAAGCATGGAGGAGAAGTTGCTGAAGACCATAGTGTTTCTCTCCTTACACATGTCGTAACACACGAGGATTGTTAGAAGCAAAGCATGAAGCTTTTGGTAGGTGCATGAAGGTTCTAGTGCATGTAGGAGTTCTAGTAGAAGTGTACAAGCTTGTGTGCTATATTGAGAAGACATAGAGCTTCATATATTCCTGGTCCGACTGTGATTGAGGTGTGCGTGTGTGAAGCACAACCTGGTTGAAAGGAGCTAAGGGTTTTAGCTACCCACAATTGGTACCAGAGCATAGTGTTAGCTAGAGTGAGATATATAGAAGGATGGAGAGATTGTTTCCATTCGGTACCCTATGCTCACAAAGAGCAACTACTTGACATGGTTCATTAAGATGAAGCTGTTAAGGCGTGCCCAAAGGCTTTGGGGTGCTGTCGAGCCAAAAGATCCGAAGGTGCCCATGGAGGACAGTAAGGATCAAATGGCGTTGGCTGCCATTTACCAAGGATACCAGAGGACATGCTCTTCCTGGTGAACGGAAAGGAGACATCCAATGAGACTTAGGAGGCCCTGAACATTATGCACATGGTCGCTGAGCGTGTGCAGGATGCCAAGGTGCAAACCCTCAAAACAGAGTTTGGAGATTGTGGACAAGCGGTGGTGTGGTACCATCGTCGTAGAGGACGTCTGTGTGAGGCCCACCACTATGCTGTGATGCCATTGTATCTGGAAAGGTTGGTGTGAAGTCAATGATGCTGGTGTGATGCCACTGTCACATGGAAAGTCGGTATTAGACCGACATAGTTCAGTGTGAGGCTGAAAAGCAAGGTGTGATGCCATTGCTAGGCGTGAGGTGGTGCGAGGCCGTGACAAGACGAAGCACATGGTCCAGGTGATCTGGCTTAGTAGATCTACTTGATACGACAAGATTAAGGCGGTGGGGGGAGGGGGGGGGGGAGGGGAGGTTGTTAGAAGTAATCTTGTCGACTATGAGTGAGGTGTGTGTGTGAACCAATAGAGCTTCATATATTCCTGGTGCATGTAGGATTTCTAGAAGAAGTGATCAGGCTTATCTGCTATATTGAGAAGAAATTGAGCTTCATATATACCCGATCTGACTGTGAGTGAGGTGTGTATGTGAAGCACAACCTGGTTGAAAGACGCTGAGGGATTTAGATCCATTTTTCCTCTTCAAACCTTGGGACAGTTCACCACACGTTGTCCACTAGTGACCTCTTATTTGCCGACCTAAATGAAGCTTCTGAACATTTTGTTGAATAATTTGATGGTTCCTTTTCCCACCTTTACCACACGATGAAGTAGATATGAAGGAAGGGCAGTGAAGATTTTATGAGCATTGCACGTCCTGTTATGTTTATGAATTTTCGATCCTTTCATAAGGTTAATAAATCAACATGCCTAAGCATCCCCAGTGAGAGCAAAGGGCCGATGTATTTCATGAGAAATACACTATGGGATCTTGAAAATCCTCGAGAATGAAATCATGGTCAATGTGCTAGTATATAATTAAGGAAATGTAATTTTTTTTGGCAGTGTTTGCACTTAAGCTGGACACTGTGGCCCATGTTTTCTATAATTTTCTTCAAGGTTAGCACATCATCGTTTTTTTCTCCTCAGGAAAACCACGTTATCATCTGGGTATGTAGAACATCTACTCTTTATGCATCTGCAAGACAACACGGTTAGGAGGTTGGATTGACTTTGCCAGTTCCAAAAGTTGAGGCAGAGGGTCAAAAGTGACGATGAACAATATCAAGTATGGTTTTAATGTCTTAAGTCATGATTGTGATCAATAGGACGACAAGGAATTCAATCGAGAAGAATTCTCGATAAAGAAGTGGAGAGCAGGTTGGCCACCCAATATCTCCGCGTGGTCTGGAAGCCCATGCAGGCGCTAGAGAATGTCAAGCTGGAAAATCCGAACGAACACTGTCGAAGGTTTTGGATATAAAATCTTGACCAAGAGCGCATGGATTTGTTGAGATGCAGATGTAAACTAACCCAACATACGTACACGAAGCTATCGTGGACACTAGTACAGATAGCCTCATCTGTGGCGCACCAGAAACCCTTTCTGTGGCGCACCATGTGGCCACAGTGGTGCGCCACAGAACACACACATTAAAATATTTTCTGTGGCGCACACCGCACACGCGCCACAGAAATAAATGATTCTATGGCGCACCTCATTCCTTCGCCACAGAAATAGTTGATTCTGTGGCGTATCCTCTCTTGGTGCGCCACAGAAATAGATGCGCCACAGAAATTGCCATAGGTGCGCCACAGAAAAAGATGCAGTATTTTGAAATTTAAATTTTTTCTGGTATAAATACAGGTATATTACAGTATTTGCACAGTTTAAATACAGGCAGTGATATTTGACAAATATATAACATAGAAGTGATATTTGACAAAGATATAAGTCACACATTACTCGATGATAACATAATGTACAATAGAGATACATAGTGCAAAGTATCGAATTTGGTTCAAAGTGATAGTCAAACATCATCGAACAATTGTCACCACATAGTTACTCGATGTTGTCAAGTTACAAATGTCTAAACTAAGATGAAATAGACTACAAGCACGGCGCAGATGGTGAGCAAGAGCGGTAGCACGATGGAGGCCTTCATCTTGTTCTTCTGTTTCGACTGGTGGTCCCTCCACTTGGCAACTGCCTCGTGTCTAGTCTCGTATCCTTTATAGCAGTTGCCGCTGAACTTGTACACCTGTGCTTTACAGTCCTTCCACTCGTTATAGACTCCTGGAACCCGACCCTCGAACACCACGTAGTACGTCATCTATATGGATAGACACAAGGCATATTAGTAAGTAATGCAAAAACAACTAAGGCATATATGTTCACAAAAAGTAGAGCAAAGGAAACAAAAATAAACATCAAAGATATACAACAACGATATCACACAAGTTCAACCTAACTAAACATAAAGCTAGGCCTAAGTTTAGAGCTAATTAAGCAAATTTTGTTAAAAAAAACTTGTTAAACAAACTAAGATTAGCTAGGCACACCTCGATCAGTGAGACCTCTTCCGCTGCGGGAGCAAGGTGAGCGGCGCTGGAAACGGCTTATATAAGTCTTTCGTCATCCACGACCTATGATCAACCTGCCGCTCTAGGCGTTCCTGGATATCCCTCTGGCATAACCCTATGGGATTGTTTAAGGCCCCCCCTTTTTATTGACATCTTCAATGATTATCTCCGACAACTTGACTTTGATGCGATGAAAATCTTGCATAAGATCTTCCTGTGAGATTTCCCCCGCCATTTTGTTGGACCAGTCTCGGAGTTTAGAAGGATGATTCATATTATTTGCATCGCGGACAATCCCTTTGAGGTGATGGAGGGCATAGAAGGCCTCCTTCGTGCTCCAAGCCGGCTGCTTGATGCAGGGGAACTCGGTCACGTGCTTGAACCCGTATTTGCCAGTAGCCGGCCTGATACATTCTTGTTTCTTTTCGAATGTGCCTCCATTTTGGGCGTAGCCATTGATAGCCTCATCGAGAACACCCCTTATTCTGGTGTAGTCTTTCTTCTTCGACCGATCTACGACCTAATCCTCACCGCGACTACTGAAGAATTCAAATGCTGCTTCCTCGACTACAAGAAGGATACCCTGGAAGTGGTCGGCAAGTTTTTCACTGACAAAAACAATTAGATTGCCTCGGTGAGCACCATGATGACCATAGATCTGGTAGTTGTGAAGAATGCGATTGTCACCGACATCACGGCCGTCAAGGACACCTTGAGCACGGAGTATTTTTATATTACTTTTAGTTAGTTATGAATTTGAAAAACCATGAAAGCAAAATAGTTGAGGAATTTCAAAAGACATGCCTTATTCCGATAAGCGCTTGAGAAAATATTTTTAAAATACATTTACTATGATAAATTAAGATTTCATTATTTTTAAAATTGTTTGAAAACATGAACGAATTAAGAAAAAAAGGATGTCTAAGATAAAGGTGCGAAATTTCATTACCTTTTCATTTGTATATCATTTTTCAATTCCGTTAAATGATTTAGAAAATATTTTTAATATAATTTCTCTTTCGTTTGCCTAATTTAAGTATTTTCAAAATTGTTTCAAAACCGTAAGGAATTTGAAAACATTTATGAGACTAGAAAAGAAATGGATTTTCATTAGCTTTTCAACAGTATATTATTTGCTTAATTACAATAAATAGGTTAACAATTACGTCAAACCTACTGACAAAATCATTTGGTACAATGAGCAGTTTAGTGGTTTTTCATTGGATGTTGAGAACCGGTTGTAGAATAGTTATAAAATAGATGAATATAAGTATATTAATCATATATAATAATACTGCCAGATGCTTTCTATTTTGCAACAATTTTGGAATCATCTATCTAAAAATAAGAGATGATTAACATAGTTACAAATTTCCAGCCTTTGCTAATAATGGAATGGGCAATGCATATAGATATCTATGGAGATCAATCCCTACAACGAATGGGGATAAGAAAATTAATCTCATAAATGTTTTCAAGCTCTTCCAAATTTTGGCTACTATATTTGGAAGCCATGCTAAAAATAGAGATTATTTAACATAATATTAAAACTTTGTTTTTGTGTACTCTTAATGTAATGACAAATCTGGAGGATATTTGGTCAGATTGATAGTTGTTATTGGGGGTTGCTGTAACACCCGGGGTTTTCCCCAATTAGTTTTGATTGTTTTTCTTTTTGCATCATCATGGCATCCTTGCATTGCATCATGCATCATTTGCACCTTTGTTTGCAAACCAATTCAAAAACAAAAATTCAAATCAATTTAAAATTTTCAAACAATGCACTTTGCTTCAAACTCAAATTGTTTTCAACCAAATTGTTTTGGAATTAATAATGGCTTGGTTAAATAAATCACCTTATACTACAAACCAAATTCGAGTTTCAAATTCAAACCTTAACAAAATATTTTGAATTTTGGAAAGCTACAATTTGTGCAACTGGGCATTTTAAGTGTCAAGTGCAGAGAATTTGAGTTCATAATTTTCTGAGTTTTAAAACTCCTAAAATTCCTTTTCTCTTCTCTTTTCTCTTACAAAAAAAAGAAGAAAAAGAAAAATCAATAAACACCTGCTGGGGGAGGCAGGCCCAAAGGCCCACCTACGACCCCGAGCGCCCAGCCCACCTCCTCTTTCTTCTCCGTACGACATCAGAGATCACGCAGGAGGCGTTCCTCCTGTCTCTGTCACCATCGATCCCCACCTCCACCTGCTCCCTTTCCCCTCCCTTAAATCCGCCCCACTCCCTCTCATCAACCCTAGCCCTATTCCTTTTCCCTCTCCTCCCTCAGCCGCCGCCATCACCTTCTTCCTCCTCTGATCCTCCACCCTCTGTCTGAACTTCTGAACCCGAGCAGGCCCTCAGTGGCCGGACCTTGCAGTCCATGGCGCCGCCGTCCTGCTCGCCGTCGGGCCACGCCGTTTCCGGGAATGGAAACCCCCGGTTTCCCTCTCCGTTTTTGCCAAAGGCGCCGAGGCCGGAGAGCGGCCATGGTGATGGCGCCGTCGACGTCTTCTTCCACTCCGGTCACCGGTTTTCACCGTCTACTGCCGCTGCTGACGACTACCGCGAGTCTCCCCCGCGCCCGTCCACTCCACCGGTGCCCCAAGTTGAGCCTCCACCTCTGGGACCTCTCCCCAACCCCCCTCCCCTTGCTCTGCTAGCCGGCCGTCGAGCCGTGTCGTCGTTTTCCGTCCGCCTAGGTCGCCACTGGCCGCATCTGTACGTCCTCGTCGCGTGCAGATGTTAGAAAAACTCCGTGCTTTGTAACCTTATTTGGGTTCAGATCTGTATGATGACACGAACCGCACAGCAGCCCAGTGGCTGCGCACCGATCCACACTCCCTGTAGCCCTGAGTTCGAATCCCACCCGTGGCAAAGCCACCCCTTTTTTCTCCATTTTCTTTTATTCTCGAAAATCCAGAAAAACAGAACTAAATCTTTATTTGTAAAATCAATAACAAATTGAAAAATGCTCCAATTTCAATGATTCAAATTTCTATGGATTCGGCATCTTGTGCTCTTTCTGTTAGTAACGAAGTTGCAATATGTTTATGTAATAAATTTTGCACTAAATAATTAAATAACGAAATGGCTATTAAAATTTGAAACTTTGGAAATTCATAACTTGAGTTCTGTTCACCCAAATTGAGCAAACTTGGGCTCTAAAATTTTGTCTTAACAAACTCTACACAGTGGTATTTTATTTGGTCACAATTGAGTTAAATTTGAACATGTTTCCTTCTGTTTACTAAAAGGGGCAGAATAAAAATGCTTATGGATAAATGCATAATAAATTCAATAATGGTCCAAAAATTATGTTTAATAGATCAAAATGTTCACTGAAACATTTTATACAAGTTTTCAACCTTTCCAATACAATTTGTGCCCCATTCCATTTAAATTTGGTTAGCTCACCTACTAATTGTTATCCATGCTAATCAACATTTAAATTGATGGTTAGATAAATAATTTAAACCTTCCTAATTAAATGTTGGGCTTTTGTCTCAACTTAAATTGGTTAAGTTGCATTCCCGCATGTCATGCATCCATATCTTGATCATGCTGGATCTTTTGCCGTAGAAGTAATTGTTGCATCCGGTATTTATTCTAGTTCGTTGCTTCTTCGCGGATAGGACGTTGAGATGATGTGAGCAAGGACAAGTTCTGCGGATGTAGCTCTACTTGCTGGATCTCAGGCAAGTATACTCACTTGCTACCTATGGCTGCCTTTCATCACTTGTTACCGATTCTTTCCGTTGTCTTTATGCTAGCCGTATGATTCGATGCTTGTGTCTCGATCCTATCATATGTTTACCTTGCAGCCATGATATAGCCTTCCTTCCACTTCCTATTAACTGTTGTTGGTTTACCTTGTTGGCCCTCGTGTCGTAGTTGCATGCTTAGGTTTGTTTGTGCTCGAGTCTTGTTGTCATTTATCTTATCACCTGTTTAGTTGATAGTTGGGTTTCAATTTAATCAACAACATGTTAATGTTTGGGGTAATAATAATTTGATGATAAGGCACCGGCAGGAGGCCCGGCGTGGTTTTGGAGCCTGCTAGTGTCGAAACTAGGAAAAGGGTCTTGTCCATTGATCCATGATGAGCGCGCTAACCGCATCCGGGAGGTAGTATGGGACCCCCTCGACTTAGACCTGATTTGCAGCTTGTCCGAAGAGCCACACTTAGTTCGGGTGTTCCATTTTCTCATATGCATGAATGGGTGGTCCCCCCATGGTTACTGTTGATGATGATGATGATGATGCATATAGGGCGAGGCCTGTGGTGCCGGAGGGTGTGGTTTCACCCTTGCGCTTAGGTTAGGTCGGACTGGCCGGGACCTTATAGCTCTGTGGCTCCTAGGACAGGTTGTAGAGACGGTTTGGGTCGTGTCGAGCCAACCTGAGTTTTAGTTGGTGGCTTGAGTGTGTACGGGTACTGTAGCGCACCCTGCAGGGATGAATCTTCTCGAGAAGCCGTGTTGTCCGCGGTTATGTGACGACTTGGTGAAAGTGCTGGCTAACAAGTACTCAGACAACTTACACCTAATGATAATAACTTGACTAGTAAGGATCAAATGGCGTTGGCTGCCATTTACCAAGGATACCAGAGGACATGCTCTTCCTGGTGAACGGAAAGGAGACATCCAATGAGACTTAGGAGGCCCTGAACATTATGCACATGGTCGCTGAGCGTGTGCAGGATGCCAAGGTGCAAACCCTCAAAACAGAGTTTGGAGATTGTGGACAAGCGGTGGTGTGGTACCATCGTCGTAGAGGACGTCTGTGTGAGGCCCACCGCTATGGTGTGATGCCATTGTATCTGGAAAGGTTGGTGTGAAGTCAATGATGCTGGTGTGATGCCACTGTCACATGGAAAGTCGGTATTAGACCGACATAGTTCAGTGTGAGGCTGAAAATCAAGGTGTGATGACGTTGCTAGGCGTGAGGTGGTGCGAGGCCGTGACAAGACGAAGCACATGGTCCAGGTGATCTGGCTTAGTAGATCTACTTGATACGACAAGATTAAGGCGGAGGGGGGGAGGGGAGGTTGTTAGAAGTAATCTTGTCGACTATGAGTGAGGTGTGTGTGTGAACCAATAGAGCTTCATATATTCCTGGTGCATGTAGGAGTTCTAGAAGAAGTGATCATGCTTATCTGCTATATTGAGAAGAAATAGAGCTTCATATATACCCGATCTGACTGTGAGTGAGGTGTGTATGTGAAGCACAACCTGGTTGAAAGACGCTGAGGGATTTAGATCCATTTTTCCTCTTCAAACCTTGGGACAGTTCACCACACGTTGTCCACTAGTGACCTCTTATTTGCCGACCTAAATGAAGCTTCTGAACATTTTGTTGAATAATTTGATGGTTCCTTTTCCCACCTTTACCACACGATGAAGTAGATATGAAGGAAGGGCAGTGAAGATTTTATGAGCATTGCACGTCCTGTTATGTTTATGAATTTTCGATCCTTTCATAAGGTTAATAAATCAACATGCCTAAGCATCCCCAGTGAGAGCAAAGGGCCGATGTATTTCATGAGAAATACACTATGGGATCTTGAAAATCCTCGAGAACGAAATCATGGTCAATGTGCTAGTATATAATTAAGGAAATGTAATTTTTTTTGGCAGTGTTTGCACTTAAGCTGGACACTGTGGCCCATGTTTTCTATAATTTTCTTCAAGGTTAGCACATCATCGTTTTTTTCTCCTCAGGAAAACCACGTTATCATCTGGGTATGTAGAACATCTACTCTTTATGCATCTGCAAGACAACAAGGTTAGGAGGTTGGATTGACTTTGCCAGTTCCAAAAGTTGAGGCAGAGGGTCAAAAGTGACGATGAACAATATCAAGTATGGTTTCAATGTCTTAAGTCTAGATTGTGATCAATAGGACGACAAGGAATTCAATCGAGAAGAATTCTCGATAAAGAAGTGGAGAGCAGGTTGGCCACCCAATATCTCCGCGTGGTCTGGAAGCCCATGCATGCGCTAGAGAATGTCAAGCTGGAAAATCCGAACGAACACTGTCGAAGGTTTTGGATATAAAACTTGACCAAGAGCGCATGGATTTGTTGAGATGCAGATGTAAACTAACCCAACATACGTACACGAAGATATCGTGGACACTAGTACAGATAGCCTCATCTGTGGCGCACCAGAAACCCTTTCTGTGGCGCACCATGTGGCCACAGTGGTGCGCCACAGAACACACACCATTAAAATATTTTCTGTGGCGCACACCGCACATGCGCCACAGAAATAAATGATTCTATGGCGCACCTCATTCCTGCGCTACAGAAATAGTTGATTCTGTGGCGCATCCTCTCTTGGTGCGCCACAGAAATTGCCATAGGTGCGCCACAGAAAAAGATGCAGTATTTCGAAATTTAAATTGTTTCTAGTATAAATACAGGTATATTACAGTATTTGCACAGTTTAAATACAGGCAATGATATTTGACAAATATATAACATAGAAGTGATATTTGACAAAGATATAAGTCACACATTACTCGATGATAACATAATGTACAATAGAGATACATAGTGCAAAGTATCGAATTTGGTTCAAAGTGATAGTCAAACATCATCGAACAATTGTCACCACATAGTTACTCGATGTTGTCAAGTTACAAATGTCTAAGCTAAGATGAAATAGACTACAAGCACGGCGCAGATGGTGAGCAAGAGCGGTAGCACGATGGAGGCCTTCATCTTGTTCTTCTGTTCGACTGGTGGTCCCTCCACTTGGCAACTGCCTCGTGTCTAGTCTCGTATCCTTTATAGCAGTTGCCACTGAACTTGTACACCTGTGCTTTACAGTCCTTCCACTCGTTATAGACTCCTGGAACCCGACCCTCGAACACCACGTAATACGTCATCTATATGGATAGACACAAGGCATATTAGTAAGTAATGCAAAAACAACTAAGGCATATATGTTCACAAAAAGTAGAGCAAAGGAAACAAAAATAAACATCAAAGATATACAACAACGATATCACACAAGTTCAACCTAACTAAACATAAAGCTAGGCCTAAGTTTAGAGCTAATTAAGCAAATTTTGTTAAAAAAACTTGTTAAACAAACTAAGATTAGCTAGGCACACCTCGATCAGTGAGACCTCTTCCGCTGCGGGAGCAAGGTGAGCGGCGCTGGAAACGGCTTATATAAGTCTTTCGTCATCCACGACCTATGATCAACCTGCCGCTCTTGGCGTTCCTGGATATCCCTCTGGCATAACCCTATGGAATTGTTTAAGGCCCCCCCCTTTTTATTGACATCTTCAATGATTATCTCCGACAACTTGATTTTGATGCGATGAAAATCTTGCATAAGATCTTCCTGTGAGATTTCCCCCGCCATTTTGTTGGACCAGTCTCGGAGTTTAGAAGGATGATTCATATTATTTGCATCACGGACAATCCCTTTGAGGTGATGGAGGGCATAGAAGGCCTCCTTCGTGCTCCAAGCCGGCTGCTTGATGCAGGGGAACTCGGTCACGTGCTTGAACCCGTATTTGCCAGTAGCCGGCCTGATACATTCTTGTTTCTTTTCGAATGTGCCTCCATTTTGGGCGTAGCCATTGATAGCCTCATCGAGAACACCCCTTATTCTGGTGTAGTCTTTCTTCTTCGACCGATCTACGACCTAATCCTCACCGCGACTACTGAAGAATTCAAATGCTGCTTCCTCGACTACAAGAAGGATACCCTGGAAGTGGTCGGCAAGTTTGTCACTGACAAAAACAATTAGATTGCCTCGGTGAGCACCATGATGACCATAGATCTGGTAGTTGTGAAGAATGCGATCGTCACCGACATCACGGCCGTCAAGGACACCTTGAGCGCGGAGTATTTTTATATTACTTTTAGTTAGTTATGAATTTGAAAAACCATGAAAGCAAAATAGTTGAGGAATTTCAAAAGACATGCCTCATTCCGATAAGCGCTTGAGAAAATATTTTTAAAATACATTTACTATGATAAATTAAGATTTCATTATTTTTAAAATTGTTTGAAAACATGAACGAATTAAGAAAAAAAGGATGTCTAAGATAAAGGTGCGAAATTTCATTACCTTTTCATTTGTATATCATTTTTCAATTCCGTTAAATGATTTAGAAAATATTTTTAATATAATTTCTCTTTCGTTTGCCTAATTTAAGTATTTACAAAATTGTTTCAAAACCGTAAGGAATTTGAAAACATTTATGGGACTAGAAAAGAAACGGATTTTCATTAGCTTTTCAACAGTATATTATTTGCTTAATTACAATAAATAGGTTAACAATTACGTCAAACCTACTGACAAAATCATTTGGTACAATGAGCAGTTTAGTGGTTTTTCATTGGATGTTGAGAACCGGTTGTAGAATAGTTATAAAATAGATGAATATAAGTATATTAATCATATATAATAATACTGCCAGATGCTTTCTATTTTGCAACAATTTTGGAATCATCTATCTAAAAATAAGAGATGATTAACATAGTTACAAATTTCTAGCCTTTGCTAATAATGGAATGGGCAATGCATATAGATATCTATGGAGATCAATCCCTACAACGAATGGGGATAAGAAAATTAATCTCATAAATGTTTTCAAGATCTTCCAAATTTTGGCTACTATATTTGGAAGCCATGCTAAAAATAGAGATTATTTAACATAATATTAAAACTTTGTTTTTGTGTACTCTTAATGTAATGACAAATCTGGAGGATATTTGGTCAGATTGATAGTTGTTATTGGGGGTTGCTGTAACACCCGGGGTTTTCCCCAATTAGTTTTAATTGTTTTTCTTTTTGCATCATCATGGCATCCTTGCATTGCATCATGCATCATTTGCACCTTTGTTTGCAAACCAATTCAAAAACAAAAATTCAAATCAATTTAAAATTTTCAAACAATGCACTTTGCTTCAATTTAAAATTTAAAATTGTTTTGGAATTAATAATGGCTTGGTTAAATGAATCACCTTATACTACAAACCAAATTCGAGTTTCAGATTCAAACCTTACCAAAATATTTTGAATTTTGGAAAGCTACAATTTGTGCAACTGGGCATTTTAAGTGTCAAGTGCAGAGAATTTGAGTTCATAATTTTCTGAGTTTTAAAACTCCTAAAATTCCTTTTCTCTTCTCTTTTCTCTTACAAAAAAAAAGAAGAAAAAGAAAAATCAATAAACACCTGCTGGGGGAGGCAGGCCCAAAGGCCCACCTACGACCCCGAGCGCCCAGCCCACCTCCTCTTTCTTCTCCGTACGACATCAGAGATCACGCAGGAGGCGTTCCTCCTGTCTCTGTCACCATCGATCCCCACCTCCACCTGCTCCCTTTCCCCTCCCTTAAATCCGCCCCACTCCCTCTCATCAACCCTAGCCCTATTCCTTTTCCCTCTCCTCCCTCAGCCGTCGCCCTCACCTTCTTCCTCCTCTGATCCTCCATCCTCTGTCTGAACTTCTGAACCCGAGCAGGCCCTCCGTGGCCGGACCTTGCAGTCCATGGCGCCACCGTCCTGCTCGCCGTCGGGCCACGCCGTTTCCGGGAATGGAAACCCCCGGTTTCCCTCTCCGTTTTTGCCAAAGGCGCCGAGGCCGGAGAGCGGCCGTGGTGATGGCGCCGTCGACGTCTTCTTCCACTCCGGTCACCGGTTTTCACCGTCTACTACCGCTGCTGACGAGTACCGCGAGTCTCCCCCGCGCCCGTCCACTCCACCGGTGCCCCAAGGTGAGCCTCCACCTCTGGGACTTCTCCCCAACCCCCCTCCCCTTGCTCTGCTAGCCGGCCGTCGAGCCGTGTCGTCGTTTTCCGTCCGCCTAGGTCGCCACTGGCCGCCTCTGTACGTCCTCGTCACGTGCAGATATTAGAAAAACTCCGTGCTTTGTAACCTCATTTGGGTTCAGATCTGTATGATGACACGAACCGCACAGCAGCCCAGTGGCTGCGCACCGATCCGCACTCCCTGTAGCCCCGAGTTCGAATCCCACCCGTGGCAAAGCCACCCCTTTTTTCTCCATTTTCTTTTATTCTCGAAAATCCAGAAAAACAGAACTAAATCTTTATTTGTAAAATCAATAACAAATTAAAAAATGCTCCAATTTCAATGATTCAAATTTCTATGGATTCAGCATCTTGTGCTCTTTCTGTTAGTAACAAAGTTGCAATATGTTTATGTAATAATTTTGCACTAAATAATTAAATACCGAAATGGCTATTAAAATTTGAAACTTTGGAAATTCATAACTTGAGTTATGTTCACCCAAATTGAGCAAACTTGGGATCTAAAATTTTGTCTTAACAAACTCTACACAGTGGTATTTTATTTGGTCACAATTGAGTTAAATTTGAACATGTTTCCTTCTGTTTACTAAAAGGGGCAGAATAAAAATGCTTATGGATAAATGCATAATAAATTCAATAATGATCCAAAAATTATGTTTAATAGATCAAAATGTTCAGTGAAACATTTTATACATGTTTTCAACCTTTTCAATACAATTTGTGCCCCATTCCATTTAAATTTGGTTAGCTCACCTACTAATTGTTATCCATGCTAATCAACATTTAAATTGATGGTTAGATAAATAACTTAAACCTTCCTAATTAAATGTTGGGATTTTGTCTCAACTTAAAATGGTTAAGTTGCATTCACGCATGTCATGCATCCATATCTTGATCATTCTGGATCTTTTGCCGTAGAAGTAATTGTTGCATCCGGTGTTTATTCTAGTTCGTTGCTTCTTCGCAGATAGGACGTTGAGATGATGTGAGCAACGACAAGTTCTGCGGATGTACCTCTACTTGCTGGATCTCAGGAAAGTATACTCACTTGCTACATATGGCTGCCTTTCATCACTTGTTACCGATTCTTTCCGTTGTCTTTATGCTAGCCGTATGATTCGATGCTTGTGTCTCGATCCTATCATATGTTTACCTTGCAGCCATGATATAGCCTTCCTTCCACTTCCTATTAACTGTTGTTGGTTTACCTTGTTGGCCCTCGTGTCGTAGTTGCATGCTTAGGTTTGTTTGTGCTCGAGTCTTGTTGTCATTTATCTTATCACCTGTTTAGTTGATAGTTGGGTTTCAATTTAATCAACAACATGTTAATGTTTGGGGTAATAATAATTTGATGATAAGGCACCAGCAGGAGGCCCGGCGTGGGTTTGGAGCCTGCTAGTGTCGAAACTAGGAAAAGGGTCTTGTCCATTGATCCATGATGAGCGCGCTAACCGCATCCGGGAGGTAGTATGGGACCCCCCTCGACTTAGACCTGATTTGCAGCTTGTCCGAAGAGCCACACTTAGTTCGGGTGTTCCATTTGCTCATATGCATGAATGGGTGGCCCCCCCATGGTTACTGTTGATGATGATGATGATGCATATAGGGCGAGGCCTGTGGTGCCGGGGGGTGTGGTTTTCACCCTTGCGCTTAGGTTAGGTCGGACTGGCCGGGACCTTATAGCTCTGTGGCTCCTAGGACAGGTTGTAGAGACGGTTTGGGTCGTGTCGAGCCAACCTGAGTTTTAGTTGGTGGCTTGAGTGTGTACGGGTACTGTAGCGCACCCTGCAGGGATGAATCTTCTCGAGAAGCCGTGTTGTCCGCGGTTATGTGACGACTTGGTGAAAGTGCTGGCTAACAAGTACTCAGACAACTTACACCTAATGATAATAACTTGACTAGCAATATAGTATTACCTTCACCATAAAAATGAATGTCACCTTAATCAACCGTGTGAGTTTCCTTGGGTTGCTTCCTTAGTAGGGGGTAACACTGGATGGGTATTGTTTGGTGAGTAGTTGTAGTTGATTCTGATACGCTCTCTTATCCCTTTCTATTAGCCGGAAGTTGTAGCGCGTCTCTGTAGTTTGTTAGTGCTGCCCGCTGCCGCTTCTTTGCAATAATCCCTTCCTTCCGTTGTACCCAAAGTATTTGTATCTTGTGATGATTGGTTACGCTGGTATCTTGTGAGTATGGTTTATCCACTTGCCAGTACTTAATAGTACTGACCCACGAATCCATTTCGTGGCTGTATATTCCATATTGCAGTCAACACGTTTGAAGTCTGACGACGTTAGCTTGGGAATCCCTCCGGCTTGGCCTGGGCAGGGATTGGATGCCATCGGTTATCTTCAGGACTCTTAGTCCAATTTGTATCTTGTCCGTAGTCGGACACTATGTTGTTTCTTCCGCTGTTATTTGGATCTTTGTATTGTATCAGTTGTATCCTTGACTCGTTTGAGTCGTCTTGTATATATCTTTTCTGTTGTTGTTGCGTAATTTTCGTGGACTGTTGTAATGTTATCACAAGTGGCAACCTGGAATCGGTTATTATGCGGATTTGGGTGGGAATGCCGAAATCTGCATAGTGCCCGATCCCGGGGCGTCACAAATGGTATCAGAGCATGGTTTCCGATTCCCGATGTTGTTTCGATACGAATGGTTATCGAAGCAACGGGTCCGCAAAGCCTATAGGATAACCTCGCTAACGGTCGTTGTTTCTAGAGTGTCAAAAACTATTTCTGCTAAACTATTTTGGAAACATCTCAATAGGATTCTTGTTTTCTCCTTATCTCTATTCTGATTCTCCTCCTACCTTATTTGTTTTGGAGTCTCCCCTCTTGTCTATCTTTCAAAGTTTTAGGATCATACGTGGGTTGGACGTTCTCTTAGCCTTTTAACCTAATAGGTTCGAACTTCGGAAGGTTCTCACCGGAAGAGCATTATCATCAACAACGAGCAAGAATCTCTTGTTAGTGGTGTCGAGAATTTTTGTTAGTGGTGTCGAGGAGATCAACAAGGTGACCGAAGACTCGATAGTCCGGCTTCTTCCTCTCTCTTGGCGTTGGCGGATTGCGAGGGCGCAATCCCTTGTTAGTGGTGTCGGCTGTAACACCCGGGGTTTTCCCCAATTAGTTTTGATTGTTTTTCTTTTTTGCATCATCATGGCATCCTTGCATTGCATCATGCATCATTTGCACCTTTGTTTGCAAACCAATTCAAAAACAAATATTCAAATCAATTTAAAATTTTCAAAGAATGCACTTTGCTTCAAACTCAAATTGTTTTGGAATTAATAATGGCTTGGTTAAATGAATCACCTTATACTACAAACCAAATTCGAGTTTCAAATTCAAACCTTAACAAAATATTTTGAATTTTCGAAAGCTACAATTTGTGCAACTGGGCATTTTAAGTGTCAAGTGCAGAGAATTTGAGTTCATAATTTTCTGAGTTTTAAAACTCCTAAAATTCCTTTTCTCTTCTCTTTTCTCTTACAAAAAAAAGAAGAAAAAGAAAAATCAATAAACACCTGCTGGGGGAGGCAGGCCCAAAGGCCCACCTACGACCCCGAGCGCCCAGCCCACCTCCTCTTTCTTCTCCGTACGACATCAGAGATCACGCAGGAGGCGTTCCTCCTGTCTCTGTCACCATCGATCCCCACCTCCACCTGCTCTCTTTCCCCTCCCTTAAATCCGCCCCACTCCCTCTCATCAACCCTAGCCCTATTCCTTTTCCCTCTCCTCCCTCAGCCGCCGCCCCCACCTTCTTCCTCCTCTGATCCTCCATCCTCTGTCTGAACTTCTGAACCCGAGCAGGCCCTCCGTGGCCGGACCTTGCAGTCCATGGCGCCACCGTCCTGCTCGCCGTCGGGCCACGCCGTTTCCGGGAATGGAAACCCCCGGTTTCCCTCTCCGTTTTTGCCAAAGGCGCCGAGGCCGGAGAGCGGCCGTGGTGATGGCGCCGTCGACGTCTTCTTCCACTCCGGTCACCGGTTTTCACCGTCTACTGCCGCTGCTGACGACTACCGCGAGTCTCCCCCGCGCCCGTCCACTCCACCGGTGCCCCAAGGTGAGCCTCCACCTCTGGGACCTCTCCCCAACCCCCCTCCCCTTGCTCTGCTAGCCGGCCGTCGAGCCGTGTCGTCATTTTCCGTCCTCCTAGGTCGCCACTGGCCGCCTCTGTACATCCTCGTCGCGTGCAGATGTTAGAAAAACTCCGTGCTTTGTAACCTCATTTGGGTTCAGATCTGTATGATGACACGAACCGCACAGCAGCCTAGTGGCTGCGCACCGATCCGCACTCCCTGTAGCCCCGAGTTCGAATCCCACCCGTGGCAAAGACACCCCTTTTTTCTCCATTTTCTTTTATTCTCGAAAATCCAGAAAAACAGAACTAAATCTTTATTTGTAAAATCAATAACAAATTAAAAAATTCTCCAATTTCAATGATTCAAATTTCTATGGATTCAGCATCTTGTGCTCTTTCTGTTAGTAACAAAGTTGCAATATGTTTATGTAATAAATTTTGCACTAAATAATTAAATACCGAAATGGCTATTAAAATTTGAAACTTTGGAAATTCATAACTTGAGTTATGTTCACCCAAATTGAGCAAACTTGGGCTCTAAAATTTTGTCTTAACAAACTCTACACAGTGGTATTTTATTTGGTCACAATTGAGTTAAATTTGAACATGTTTCCTTCTGTTTACTAAAAGGGCAGAATAAAAATGCTTATGGATAAATGCATAATAAATTCAATAATGATCCAAAAATTATGTTTAATAGATCAAAATGTTCAGTGAAAATTTTTATACATGTTTTCAACCTTTTCAATACAATTTGTGCCCCATTCCATTTAAATTTGGTTAGCTCACCTACTAATTGTTATCCATGCTAATCAACATTTAAATTGATGGTTAGATAAATAACTTAAACCTTCCTAATTAAATGTTGGGATTTTGTCTCAACTTAAATTGGTTAAGTTGCATTCCCGCATGTCATGCATCCATATCTTGATCATTCTGGATCTTTTGCCGTAGAAGTAATTGTTGCATCCGGTGTTTATTCTAGTTCGTTGCTTCTTCGCGGATAGGACGTTGAGATGATGTGAGCAACGACAAGTTTTGCGGATGTACCTATACTTGCTGGATCTCAGGAACGTATACTCACTTGCTAACTATGGCTGCCTTTCATCACTTGTTACCGATTCTTTCCGTTGTCTTTATGCTAGCCGTATGATTCGATGCTTGTGTCTCGATCCTATCATATGTTTACCTTGCAGCCATGATATAGCCTTCCTTACACTTCCTATTAACTGTTGTTGGTTTACCTTGTTGGCCCTCGTGTCGTAGTTGCATGCTTAGGTTTGTTTGTGCTCGAGTCTTGTTGTCATTTATCTTATCACCTGTTTAGTTAATAGTTGGGTTTCAATTTAATCAACAACATTTTAATGTTTGGGGTAATAATAATTTGATGATAAGGCACCGGCAGGAGGCCCGGCGTGGTTTTGGAGCCTGCTAGTGTCGAAACTAGGAAAAGGGTCTTGTCCATTGATCCATGATGAGCGCGCTAACCGCATCCGGGAGGTAGTATGGGACCCCCCTCGACTTAGACCTGATTTGCAGCTTGTCCGAAGAGCCACACTTAGTTCGGGTGTTCCATTTGCTCATATGCATGAATGGGTGGGCCCCCCATGGTTACTGTTGATGATGATGATGATGCATATAGGGCGAGGCCTGTGGTGCCGGGGGGGTGTGGTTTTCACCCTTGCGCTTAGGTTAGGTCGGACTGGCCGGGACCTTATAGCTCTGTGGCTCCTAGGACAGGTTGTAGAGCCGGTTTGGGTCGTGTCGAGCCAACCTGAGTTTTAGTTGGTGGCTTGAGTGTGTACGGGTACTGTAGCGCACCCTGCAGGGATGAATCTTCTCGAGAAGCCGTGTTGTCCGCGGTTATGTGACGACTTGGTGAAAGTGCTGGCTAACAAGTACTCAGACAACTTACACCTAATGATAATAACTTGACTAGCAATATAGTATTACCTTCACCATAAAAATGAATGTCACCTTAATCAACCGTGTGAGTTTCCTTGGGTTGCTTCCTTAGTAGGGGGTAACACTGGATGGGTATTGTTTGGTGAGTAGTTGTAGTTGGTTCTGATGCGCTCTCTTATCCCTTTCTATTAGCCGGAAGTTGTAGCGCGTCTCTGTAGTTTGTTAGTGCTGCCCGCTGCCGCTTCTTTGCAATAATCCCTTCCTTCCGTTGTACCCAAAGTATTTGTATCTTGTGATGATTGGTTACGCTGGTATCTTGTGAGTATGGTTTATCCACTTGCCAGTACTTAATAGTACTGACCCACGAATCCATTTCGTGGCTGTATATTCCATATTGCATTCAACAGGTTTAAAGTCTGACGACGTTAGCTTGGGAATCCCTCCGGCTTGGCCTGGGCAGGGATTGGACGCCATCGGTTATCTTCAGGACTCTTAGTCCAATTTGTATTTTGTCCGTAGTCGGACACTATGTTGTTTCTTCCGCTGTTATTTGGATCTTTGTATTGTATCAGTTGTATCCTTGACTCGTTTGAGTCGTCTTGTATATATCTTTTCTGTTGTTGTTGCGTAATATTCGTGGACTGTTGTAATGTTATCACAAGTGGCAACCTGGAATCGGTTATTATGCGGATTTGGGTGGGAATGCCGAAATCTGCATAGTGCCCGATCCCGGGGCGTCACAAATGGTATCAGAGCATGGTTTCCGATTCCCGATGTTGTTTTGATACGAATGGTTATCGAAGCAATGGGTCCGCAAAGCCTGTAGGATAACCT